>JAUYWI010127716.1:0-10013 GCA_034780595.1 Parotoplana pacifica | reverse complement strand
TTGCCAAACGCTCTCCCTTTTTCTTCTTTCGCCCTCACTATTTTCCTCCTCTCCCTTCTTTTTTCCTCTTTTTCTACCCCTCCCACTTTCCTTCTTTTGCCCTTCCCTTTTCCTCCCCTCCCTTCTTTTTTCCTCTTTTTCTACCCCTCCCCTTTTCTTCCTCGACCCCCTTACCTTTTTTATTTCGTGAGGGGGACACGTCCCCCCTTGCTCAGGTATGGTTTAGACTATAGAACAATCATCCTAATATCACATGCGTCAAATGTAATGCTAAGGATCCTCCTTACTAAGTGATTGGAGATCATAAAAGCCAATAATTACATAGGAAAAACACAATTTGGATTTAGAAGTGGATGCAGAGAACAAAATAGCTAGATAGTTAGATAGAGTTTTAGAAATTCCATTTTTGATGCTTAGTTTGGGCATGGGCACGAACTCAGCGAACTTCAAATTTAGACCGGCTAAAGTTAGGATATTTTTACTTGGCACACTAATAAAGTATTAGATAAAAAGAGTTCCCAATTTGAAGATATTCCAATGAATTATTTTTAATTTATTAGTAAATCAAATTTCCAATTTTTCTTATCTAAATATGAAAGATTTTCAGAAATGGCCATATTTAAGCGCAAAAAAGCATAATATTTTTTACAGATGTCTAGTATGTTTTAAAAAAATCAATGCATAATTTTTTCTAGGTCAAAATTTAAAAAAAATCAAATTGGAACATACGTTGCACTCTCTGGACAAAAGTCAATACATATTATCAAAACCCGGAATGTAGTACAATAAAGTGTATATTTACCAAATAATAATCAATGTTATCAAAGTTTGACTTCAGAATCTTTTTTTTTTGTAAAAAGTACATTTTGGCCATCAACAATTTTTTGTAGGTAAGGGTATGGGGATTGTTTACTTTTGTATAAATATAATGTTATACGGATATGTTTTTTTATCTATAGTCAGAATGGTAAAAATGTGTATTTTGTCTCTACCATTTTGGAAAAAAAATTGTCAATTATATTTTTATGACATTTTCTGGAGACCTCTAATAGTGCTTTTAGGTCAAATTATTTTTTAAATTGTAAAAATTAGATTTTTCAATTTTCGTTGACTCTCAGGTTGCATCCTGATCACCAAAATAAATACATACTTTAAACATGATATATTTCTAAACGAAACGTAAATATATTGATATGTCTCCAATGTACCTATACAATAAATATTATATTATTTCATCCATATCTGGCATTAGGAATGTTTTTTTTGGAAAAAGTACATTTTTACTAATTTGGTCAAACCTGTGGAAGGGGGGTGGGGGGTTCACACAAATAAAACATTGGAAACCCCCTTCCTATGACGACGAGGGATTAATTATGAAATATTTGTTACTAGTTTCATTTAAATATTATTGGTCTAACAAAATGGAACGAACGAGAAAAACATGACTCAACTTGAATTGGCGCTGTCGGCAATGGTTCTTGTATCTCTAAATGAACTCTTCATTTTCACTTTTTATACAAATGTCATTCATACGAAACCTTGTTTCTGTTTCTCGTTCATGGGCAAAGAGCTTTTAAATTTTAAAAAATCTACATAATATTGATTATTCATTTTTAAGGCCTTATATTGATTATCGATTTTTAGGCCCTTAAATTCGCGTCTTTTTTACATTTTTCGAGAAATGTTCAAATGTTGATTAAATCTTCCATATTGATTATCGATTTTTAGGCCCTTAAATTCGCGTCTTTTTTACATTTTTCGAGAAATGTTCAAATGTTGGTTAAATCTTCCATGTACTGGATGGGCACTACAACAACCAATGAAAATTGACTATTTTATGTATACTGTTTTTAAATTTGAATAAAAAAGTCCATTTTTTGGTTTATATAAAACGAATTCATTATTCTTCAAAACGTAGCATTTTTAAATACATATATTCAATTTAGGGACTGGATGTGGGCACTTCAGCAACCAACAAAAATTAATTATTTCTAAAACTTAATTTTATGGTGTTTAAAGGTCATACAAACTTGAAATTTAGAGGGAATTCATTAATACATATGAATAAATACTTTGAAAAAATATTGGTTATTGCCTTTTTTGGTAAAAATCGATATTCATAGTCCAAATACTTCAACCATGCTGAAAACTTTTTGACAGTCAATTGTGTCAAAAGATGTTTTAGTTGTTTATCTACAACTTTTAAAATACTGAATTAGTCTATGACGTCATATGTTGACCCGGTGTGACCTTGAGATTTCCTGTAGCTTGAATACCTATTCCTTTTCGCTCATAACCAGCAACCACAAAAATAAGGCATCCAATTCTATAATCCATTATTTCGAATGCCTTTCTAATTCTAAATTTCAAATTTGAGTAAGCTAGAATGGTTCCTTTGGATTTTAAAGCCATTAAATGATTTTGGCCAAAAGTATTGTTTTTATACTTATCATATTGAAACAATTCTTGCTTTTAATTTATCTGAATTCACTCTTTATCATCACCACTTTGATCCTTATTTGGGAGATAAATCGTTTCACAATCGTTTATTAATTTTCATTAAACCTTGACGGATAAAGGTGGTGGATAGGTGGCCAACCGTTAAGGTTTGTTATTAAATTCCTTTAATACGACTGAATCGATTTACTTCAATTTTGGAATCTGTATCATATTCTCTTGTGAATTTTTTGAAATCAATATTTTGTGTGACCCCGCCCTTTCTCCAAGGTCACATGACAGCTCTCTGGAAAAATGAAGTTAGTCCCAAAATGTACTTTTTACAAAAAAAAGAATTCTGAAGCTAAATAGTAATAGAATTGATTAACATTTGATAGATATACATACAGTACTATATAAACACTCCATTGTTTAATATATTTTCCAGTTTTCGTTGATGTTGTTGTTGAAAATATTGACTTTTATGACCAAAGTACAACCTGAGAGCCAAAGTATCACTAAATTACACAAAAACTGCTGACTTGACTTTTTCAAATTTGTGCAAATTACTTAGCACCTAACACCTGTGAAAATTTCCTTTAAGAATATTGCTCCAAAAAAGATTGATTTTTTGTCAAAAATTACCCAAATGTATTTGAAAAATGGAAAACTTAATCTCCTAATAAAATATGAATAGTTCATTGGAATTCCTTTCATATTTGCCACATCTATTCTTTAGGTGACATGTTATAAGTGTGCCCAGTAAAAAATGTCAGCTTTATTCAAAGTTAGAATTTGAAGTCTACTAATTTTGTGACTGGACCCAGCTGAAATTCAATTTTAGAATAGGAAATTATTTTAAAACCATTATAAATAATCTAGAACTACAATACAATCGTCTTGGGGATTCAGATGCACCAGGTAAGTGTTTGGGTTATTCGAAAGGAGAGTCGATAGATGATCCGGTCGGCTCTCTGAGAGAATTCTGCTGGCTGGTGGCGTCGATAGAAATCCTGGCCCTACCTGTAGAGGGTGCCAGAAGGATATAGCCAGCAACATTGTGCCAGTAATCTGTAGAGCGTGTAAGGAGTTTTAACACGGTTGCTACACTGGAGAAAAGAAAGACCGTTACCAGGAGATTAGACCTGCCTGAACTGCAGAGACAATCTTCGTGATAATAACGCGGTTAGAACTAATTATGACATTGGGCGGGACGACGAACTGATAGGTATCAAGAATAGAGTGAAAGTAGGCGTCAATTGTGGTAAATACAAACAGAGAATAGTCATCAATAAATGCAAAGAAGATTATAAAAGGTTCTTCCACCAAAAATACGTGACCAACAGATATAGACGAAGAGGACATGAGGTTCTAAGGTGGAGCTACAAAGAGGCAAGAGAATTAATATCGATATCGTCAATATTTAAGAAAGCAAACTGAGTGAAAAGAATGAGACGCCTCAATGAGCAGACTACACTACCATCAGAAACGACCGACAGGTGCTTAGGAAGGATGAATAAAAAGGGTGGTGTAGTCATTACCCTGGTCAAGAAGAATATGCTCTATAGAAAGGTGGTTCCACAGCAGTGTACATCAACACACAGAGAAAAATGATGTTTACAGACCCCCTATCAGACACAGCCCTGTAGACCGTAAAGAGGTGTATTATCTTATCGAGTGGTGTGAGAACAACGAATACTAAATCGTTAACAAAGGGACGAAGACTTGCTTTGATCTCCGTACCAACAAAGGTAGAGTGTACGAGACCTTACTATTGTCGCGAAGAAATACAAGGAAAATTACGAATGGGAAGTACTTGATGCGTTGGGATCCGACCAGAAACCGATTATGATCTAAATACCTTTTAAAAGAGTTAAAAGAAGAAAGACTTATTGTGGGCTTGGATTGGAGTAAAGCAGATTGGGAAAGATATTCAGAGAAGACGAGTAACATACTGCTGGGTGGAGGAATTAGCAACAAGACCGAAGCCACTCTGGAGGCGGCCAAATGTAACATTCCTCATAAGGCGGTATCTAAACGGACTAGACCTTACTCAGATGATGAGCTTGATAAGATCAACAAGGAATGAAATAGCTATCGGATAGGCAAAGACGTCGATATTGAAAATGGAAGTAGAAAAAACAAGAACTTAACGAGTTGGTGATTAAGAAGAAACAAGATTACTGGAAAAGAATACGTCAAGAACCTGCGTAGCGATACCAATAGCAAGAAAGTGTGGAAAACCATCAAGAGTCACAGCTCAGGAGGGGAAAGTGCTTAGATCAGACAAGCAGAAGGTGGGTTGCTTCGTGAAGAAATATGCTAATTCATTACGATTAAACTGGAGAAACATGAGAGAAGAAAGAGAGTCGAAATCAGCCAACGCCTCAGAGATATGGAAGAGGACTAAGAGTACGAAGGGTGATCCAGACGTTTCTGGCCAAACGAAGAAAAAAATCAAAGAATCCAAAAACCATGTGAGAATGACGCCCATAGTTAGCAAACCGCGACGTTTCTGTTTGATAATCTCACGTACACAAATGTATTTTTCATTGTATTCACCATCAAGTTTGCCCACCTATCTTCGAATTTTGAAAAAAATGAGAATCTTTTTCCACAAAAAATTGTCTTAAAATCAAATGGCTTGAAATTACCTCATCTGATGCGAAATGGTTGCCTTTGACCTCTTGTTTCAATTTTGAAAATAAATAAAAATCGGATGGCGCGAGATCAGGTGAGTAGGCTGGATGCTCAAGAAGTTCGTATTCGCAGTTGTGAACTGCTACAATTGCAGTCTTGAAGCAGAATGACGCCCCTAGTTAGCAGACCGCGACGTTTCTGTTTGATATTCTCACATAGACGTATAAAAAATCCTTCGATTTAGAAGAATTGACACAAACTATTAGCCAAATGGAGGAAGGCAAGAAAGGGGCGGTACAGACTTAGTTGTGACGGTCATGATAATTAGGATACTAAATAGCCTTAGAAAGAAGTGGTTGGAACTTTTCAACGAGACCTGGGAAACAGGTGTCACTCCCGGTTGCTTGAAAGAAAGCTGAAATTATCCTGATCTTCAAAGCAGCCAAAGACCCCTAAAAACTAACTGATAGTCTTTGATTATTGCCAAGTAATTGAATAGGATGGTGGCTAATCGACGTTGGCATTGGATCGAAGAGAAGAAGTTGGCAAGCAGGGTTCCAAAGAGGCAGATGCACCGAGGAGCAAATAAATAGCATTATCCCGGACATTCAGGATGGTTGGGAAGAGAAAAATCACAAAACATCTATTGTAGTGACCGTTGACTGTAGCAAAGCCAATGATATAGTGTGGAGAGTTAGACTTTTGGAACTAATGCCGAAGAACTTGATAGTGTGGACAAGAGAGAATGGCTAGAGTTAGAGTAGGTAATGGGAGGAGTAAGTGGATAAGGCTAAAATAGGGACTCCCCTAGTGGACTGTCAGTTCTCCGATGTTATTCTTGTTTTAAGCTAACGAATTAAATGATCTCCAGGTTGATGGAGTGAACTACAGCGGTTTTGCTGATGGCTTTGTGATTTGGATCACCGGGAGAAATGTAGAGGAGATTAATAAAGTTGAGACCTTGAATCAGAAAGCTAAGATATTTCTTAACCCGATGAAATACGAAATCTGCTTATTCACGAGAGATAGCAGGGAGAAAAGCATGGAATTGAATTTCGCCATCAATGGAGAAGAAATTTCTACTCACAAAGAATGATTGTTCTTGGTGGTGACTATTGATCAAGGCTTCACCTTCCAGAATCAGGTTCAGAAAAGAATTTCTATAGTGAGCGCTTACAGACAGAGACTTGGGCTGAGGCCGTAATGAACTGAAGAAACTTTACAAGGTGTTTGTGGAGAGCAGCTTTTGGTACACTAATACAGCCTGGATGCCCTTAGTCTCTAAAGTTAACATTGTGCAAAATGGAAAGAATACAAAGAGAAGTACTCAGAGTGGTGGCGGGTTTGATCAAGTTACCTTTGTTGAGTATGTTTACCGTTGAGACAAATCGCAGAGCCCTGGTTATGTTTGAGAAGGCCTACAAGAGACAATGCGGAAGATCCGAGATGGAAGATATGTGACAAGAACACAGAAAGGAGATTAGCCAGCAATAACGGCTGGTGGGAGCAAGCCAGGCAAGAGTTTGAGGCTTGTTGGTGGTCCGAGGCTAGAGTTCTACTGGACTATGAGAGCACCTAGGAATAGTCTGAGCAACAGAGGTGTCGAGGTTAGGTTAGATAAGAAGAGAAGGGTGAGACCGTTGACGTTAATATGAAAAGAATCCTTGGCTCTTTCTATATGGTGTTGGTTACGGATAGGTCTGCAGAAAAGGCATCAGGAACGGCGGGGCAGCTTGGGTCACGGAATAGAGAAGCCAGAAAGTGGTTATGAGGAAAGCTGCTCGGAAATGGTGCAGCTCATTTGTAGCTGAGATTGTCTTGCTTGCTGTCCTCTTCAGCCAAGTACTGTCTTGATCTTCAGCTATAGCCAAGCTTTATTCAGAGCGATCAAACAAGATAGGTGTAAATTGGACGCTTGACTAGAGAAGGCTAAGTTTTAGCTATGGTCTCTGGCTGCAAATAGACGGATTGTCCTACAGCGGGCTCTGAGCCACGTGGGAATCAAAGAGAACGAATGGGCCGATGAAGAGACCAACAAAGCTAGGAAAGAAGACCAGACGGATATTGAGATTGAGTTTGATAATGCTAAAAGAAAGATTTACCGTGTAGTGAAAGTGGAAAAGATGAATGATGAAAGAGCTTTGGAGACATATATTGAAGGCGTAAGAAGATAAAAGGGATTGACAGAAAAAGCCAAGTTATTATTGCCCTACTCTGTGCCGGTCACTACCCTGAAACCAATTACAACCGACACCGTATTGGCCTGAGAGAGGATACTAGATGTGACGACAGTGGCGAAAGCGAAATCAAGGATAATTGGATTTCGTGCCCTTAATGGGATTACGCCAGACACTATGTAGGAGCTTTTGAAACCCGTGCATTGGGCGACGACGATGTAATATTAAGGCTGCTGAAGAAGGTGCGCCCCAAATGGTTGGAGAATGTCATCGGAACAGTATCCGTAGTCGAACAGCACCAAATTTGAAGTCAATCGGATAAACGTTTACCTGATGGCGTCATCAGCCTCTAAATCGACTCCGTTATGTTTTTTAAAAATTGTCAATGAATCTTTCCTGTGTACCAAAATGTCAGCACAATTCATCCACGGTGTGTTTTACCCCCCCCCCCCCTGCCTTTTCAGATACATATGAATGTCATCTACTAAAGATTATGGATATTCATTAAATATAAAGCAAACTGAAAACGATTACAATTTCAAAATAAAACATATATGTAACTATAAATTTTTGGAATACTCCATAATGATATAAATTAAATGATGAAGTTAAATATAATCAAACAAAATTAGTTTTTTTCTAAGGATAGTAGAAATTTCTATTATTCTTAGAAGTAATTTCAAATTTTGTTTGATTATGGAGTAATTGGAAAATTTATAATTACATAATTGTTTTTTTCTGAAATTTTAATCTAATCTAAAAAGTACTGATAATACAACTTATGAAAACGTTTTGTTAAAAGTGTTTTAACAGCTACTTGGTTGATTTCTAAATATACAAAACACGATTTTAAGGTTTCTGAAATCACGTTAGGCATATTAAAATACTTCACAAAACTCAACGCTATTTTGTCTATTTTCAGCTTTCTTTTCTTCCAAATTTAAAAGAGAAGGAATCGATGTGCCAACAACAGAATATAGAACAATCAGAATTGAACGAAACTCCTTTTAGTTGTTTCTTTTGTTCAAAATTATTTTCAAACTCAAGAACTTGGAAGGCTCACATGAAATCTACTCATAGTCAGAATGGCCGTCGACATAAGTGTAACTATTGTGGTGCAGGTTTCATTAGCAAAGCCGATCTTCTTAGACATACTTTTATCCATACCGGCGAAAAGCCTTTCATCTGCGATATTTGTCAATTTTCTTGTACAAGAAAGTCCAACCTAATGAAGCATCGAGAAAATATTCATAAAATACCTTATTATACTAGAAAAGTAAATCGTTAAGAAGTATTGCACAAAAATGTAATGGGTGTTTCAAGTTTGGTGTTGCACTCAAGTAAGTGTAACTCTGGTGTAAACTCAACGCCAGATAATAATATTTTAACACCAAACTTGAAATTGTTATTTTGAGTTGAGGTAACCCAGTATAAAGTGAAATATACACCTGAGTAACTCCAACCTGAACTAAGAAATATTGATTATTTTTTATAAAGCTTAGAATGCTTATATTCTTACTTAACCTTTCAGGGCTAACGGGGGGATGTCAACCCCCCTGACCACTTATCTTAGAATTGTCAGAAAACGACTCAACCGATTTACTGAAATTTGGCATGCTTAAACAATATTTTCTTGTGGTATTTTTGTTGTCAAAAGTTGTCAAAAGGTGAACCGCCTAGGTTCATATGACGGTACTCTGAAAGAATGACGTTCGGCCAAAATTGCCAAAAACTACTTTTTACAAAATTATCAATTCTGAAGCCATATAATCATAGAATTGATTAATTTCTGGCAGATAAATTTGTAAACACTAATGTTGAAAATGTATTCCGGGTTTTTGAAAATATAGATTTTTATGGCCAGTCCCTGATAGCAAAATAAAGCTTCATGTTTTTAAGTTACAATTTTTTTCAAATTTTAGCAAAATATTTCCCTGTAGCTGCCTAACAACAGGAAAATTTCATTAAAATATATTGCTCCAAAGTTATGAAAGTGTTGTGTCAAGTGCCTTTATATTTTAAATAGGAAAATATTGCATTTTAATTTCCTTATAAAATGTGAATAGCTCATTGGAATGCCTTCCTATATGCAGGAGGTGTGCCAAGCAAAAAAGTTATAATTATTTCCAAAGTCAGAAATTGAGATACATTTATTTTGGACCTGGACTGGGCTGACACGTTAATATATATTTTTTTCAAATTCAGTTTTAAAGCATGAAATCATTCAAAAACCACTAGAAATGACCTAATAGTTATTTACACAACGAGTACAAAATATGTCTCTTTATTGCATTCTTCGAGATTAACAATAACATGTCTATGCAGGAGATGAATGCTATGAAGAGACATATCATGCATTAAAGAAAACAATATAAATGGATGCTTAGAAAGTGTTATGACATTTATTAATTACCTGTCGAATTCTTATTTCTTAATCAGCTTCAACATTGTGGCAGGCCTCAATAAGTTTTACGTTACTTATCATGGTTGGAAATCATTTAACGAAACTCTTCTTTTTTTTAATTAAGAATTTTGAATGGGATTTTAACCCCAAAAACAATACAATATGTATATTGTCGAACTCTAATGTTTGTCATATTTTGTCGTTAATGTTAAGTCTTAATGTTAATGATTAAAATAATAATGAATCAATAGAAGGATAAAATATCAAAAAGCCTTAGCTGCGGTGTAATAGGTTTATTTACGAATTTTTACGGATAGACCGTGAAATAAACCGTAAATAAACCTATTACACCGCAG
>JAUYWI010127705.1:0-10013 GCA_034780595.1 Parotoplana pacifica | reverse complement strand
CAAATAACTTTATTATTCTATTGAATACATTGTTATTTCGGATTTACTCTCGGACTCGGTTACTTTTGGGCCACCCTATAAATGTATAAATGTCTTAATTTCTGTTTGGAAAAAAACGAGTTTAACCTGATTTTACAATGTTAAACAATTGTATGTATTTTATTTATAGTCTGTTTTTATACGGTGTCCTGGATTTCCCTTAAAGACAGACACACTAAGCGTTTCGTCTCTATAGTTCTATTTATATCTCTATGTCTATTATTATGGAAATTATATTTTTTATAATGATTGATTTGTTGGATATTTTAATACGTAGACTAGTTAATGCTACGTAAACAAACTCGGAAATTTATGAATTTAATAAAACGCCAAAGTAAAAGGCATTTTACCTTGAATGAAACTTATAAGTGAAATCCTCGTGACCTTGTGATAAATCTCATAAATGTAGATATTGTGTGTATATCAAAATTTGGTTGATTCAAACATTACTGTAAATGATTTTAAACAGATCCCCCCCTTGTGTAAATATGGGTGTGTAACATTGCAATCACTATAGGGTAGCTCTTGGCGCCGACTTTAACTCCTTTGCTTTCATTTTATAGTCTAGTCATAAATAAGTTGATTTATAAGTGCTTGTATGGATTTGAGTTATGCTGCCAGTGGCATGTTAGTATGTTGCTGGAAATTGCTGCTTCATTTGTTATATACTTATCATATCTATTAACTTTTGCATCTGTTGACCAAGAACTTAATTTATTTCGAAACTGTAGAGTTGCCTTCTCTATGGCCTACAGAATTACCAATCGTAGAACGCCTGCGTAGCTCTTCTGCTACTGATATGCATTTTAGACATGAAGATCAAATTGCATAATCTTTCATACGAACCTGAAACTAGCAAACGTATTTTTCTATGTAGATTTATTATATTATAATTAACAAAATTAAAATTATTATAAGTTTTACTTGCTTCCTTATATAAGTGAACGGTAAACACATAATACAAAGCTAACAAAAGTTATTGATTAGAAACTAAGAAACCAATCAGAACATTAAAGAAATGTAATAGATAGTAGCCACTTACAGTAATTAGCACGAATGCAGTAATCATACAAAATATGAACACAGGAATATACTTAAAAGATCTTTAAAATGATGAGCCAAATTTGATAAAATGTTTTCAACAAGTCGAAACCGTACACAGACAGCAAAATTTGAGTTTTGTTTTCAAAGAAAAGTGTATGAAAATTATTTCAAATGACAGGAGCGCGCTTTTTGTTGACACTTTTTATTGCATAGATTCATTTACAATTTAAATGTATCAAAATGTTCCTGACATCAGTACACAAATAGTTAGAACGATTTCTATTTGCTACTCACAGTTAATTATGCACAGAATACTTTATCAAATCAATGATGGATATTGGCCAAAATTTGCTACCACCATACAATTGCTCAACTGGGTGTCACACTCGATGTTTTATTTTTACGCTGCACAACTGATCGAATTTATCTCGAGACTTTATCAAGCGATGTATCGTTCACTAACATTAAGAACATTTCTTGAACATGTAATCATTGAATTGTATCTTTCTACATGATTTGTAAATTATATGCACTTTGGCTGGATATCCTTTGCATTTCCTACATCAATGAGAGTATCTGTTTCTTAATGATAGTATGGCAAACATCAAGGACTGAACAGCCAATGTTGAAGTTATTTTTTATTCTCACTTTGGATAGGAAGTTTAGTCGAATATGAAGAGGCCACCATAGAAATGGATATCAAATTCTTTGGGAGAGCGTTTTGTATTTATATTGGTTTTGTAAAATACTCATACTTAGTAATTGGCCAGTGGTTAGTAGAGATTTTATGGACACGTCTATTTATTGCATATTATTTGGTAACTTGTTTGATTTCAGAATTGCTTATTGGTTAAGAATTTTAATCAACCCATACAACTTTTATTAATATGTGACTAGCCGCCATATCATTTAATTTTAGTAGCCATTCATCCATCATTTTTTGCTTGCCACTAATTGCATGTGTATTCGACATGGTGGCCACATGTTTGTTGATTCTTCATAAATTATGATAGCGATCCAGATCTCTATTTGATTTGTTAATCACAGAATTTGTAGTCTGTGTATGCTACCTTCTATTTCAGGATATCCTGGCGACTGCTCCCTCTGAAAATCTTTCCGAGGAACATCGCCAGTGGATCACCGACATCAGCTCGCGTGTTCAGAAAGCAAAAGAAGAAGCCATGTAGGTTGAACCAGTTTTTAGATGCCGTTTCATAAGAATATGTAGCATGTGGTAAATACGGATGATTTCAATTTATGATAATAGATCTATATATTATATCTTCTTAATTTGATTCCAATGGATATCATTTATTCTTTCATTAGGAGCGTACGGTTTGGAGCTGATAAAAATTCTGGTGTTGTGGACGCGAAGGATTATGAAGTTCTTCAAATGCACAATCAAGACTTGCAGGTAGGTTCTAATGATAATCTGGACACTAGGGATAGCGCTGGATACTCTTGGATAGTTAGAATTCATACAGGAACTACTTTTTTAGGGGCTAAAATGCTCGGTTTATCCAGGCGTATTGCTAGCAGAACTGAGGAAAATTGGTAGTAGGCGATGCAGTGCAATAGTAATAGGGATAGATGGGCTAAAAGACCATTTAAATATCATATTTGTTTTTCTAGGATCAGCTGAGTCAACTTAGTGAGGAATTTGCAGCCCTGAAGACTCGGTTGATCGCGTCTCGTCGAACTAATTCAACTTCGCTAAGCGAAATTCGTGATTTATCTGGTGATGACTCTATACAGCCATCGATAGTTGCTATGCTGGCCAATGGTCCGAGGTCATATTCAGGTCAAGGTCATAGGGAGGAGGAAGTAACCTCCAGTCATACCCGACATATGTATGGAGCTCCTTCGACATCCTCATTGTTGGTTGATGGTGTGGGATCTTCTCACTCTTTAGCGGAGTCTCTGGAATATGAAGTTAGTAAATTGTTGGAGTATAAAGTAGTTAATTATCATCTGTTTTAGTATAAAGTAGTGAGTTGACATCTGTTTAGTGTATTAGTAATAAATTTATTATCTGATCATAGATATTATTAAATTTATATACATAGATATAACTAAATCGGCAATCTAAGTAAAGTGTAGGCATGGGAATTTTCAATATTAAATATTTGAGAAGCAAATAACTAAATGATGATTGGTAAACAATGTGAAGCATTATAAGCAGATCATACAGGACTAATATCCTGTGTTGTATTTTATGTGATGTCTTTGCATGTCTTGCATCTGTTATTAATTTGTATTTCAGTATCTAAAGAATGTCTTATTGGAGTACATGACGGGCAAACAAACCAAGGTAACGTCAGGCACTCAGTTCTGTTTGATCATGTTAGTTTCTCAAAGGTTTGTAGGCACATCATAGGACTGCTTGCATAAAATTAGGGCGTCCAATATGTTGCCTACTGTTCATTCAAATTAACATTTTTCGGTGATCTGTAGCTTTAATGATACAAAATATAATTTGGTGTTGAGTTTTAAAAAAAATTAATAAGTTGTTCAACCATAGATATCTATAGGTATTATCTATCGGATCAGCCTATCTAGTGGTTGATAATTTAATTTATCTAAAGCTTTTAATAACGAATTAGATAACTACATAGGTGTATGAATTGTGGTTCTCCAAAAATTAAAAGTTGGCTTTGCAAGAAACTCAACTCGTAGCTTGTCGAACATCTGTTTACGATGAACAATGAATGTTCTAATTTTCTGCTCCAGATCTTGGCGAAAGTGGTGTGTACCGTGATGAAACTCAGCAAATCTCAAACGCAACGTATCCTTGAATATGAAGACTATCGAGATAGTGTAAGATTTTTTTAATAGTGACCTGTGCTGTTTTGTTGCTTAGTGGACAATATTATAATTACTATTCAGTAACATGCTAACTGCCAATTTTATCCAAAGGTTTATAGGCGAGAAAATGAACCTATAGTGTTCCTGTTTAGGAAACCAAATGTTTTGACGTTTGGAAAAATAATTCAGAGCTACTTATTTAAAAAAAAATATTTGTACTGTTTTAAAACGTTGAATTATTATCGAACAAAAACTAAAATAATTTTTGATTATCTTTTTGGATTCAATTACATGATAATTTCGTTTTTCACGATCATGGGATGTCAAACAAAGTCTGAAAGATGACCTTGCAAAACCGCACACATCCAACATGACCAGAAAGTTTGGGATGAACACAATGCTGCTGTTACTCCCCTCATTTTAATCTGCTTGACTGATTTTTTTTTCATTATTTGGAGTTTGATAGAGATGATACAATTTTTAACAGAAACAAGATCTAGAAATCTTCATCTAAGAACTCTTGAAACCCCAAAAATACCAGAGGAAGATTGTATCGAGAACTGTGCCGCCTGAGAACTGAGTTGGACCATGTAATTGCTATTGAAGGAGATTATTTGAGAACATTTTTCTCATACGTTTTATTTATTTGTATTTCTGGATTAAAATAACATTTTATTTTTAAAATAAACCATGCAACTTAAACGCGCTCCTTTATTATGACACACGCCACACATCCTGTACTAATATTTTCAGTTTGCTAGTCATAATATGTATTTGATTGTTCTAATAATTTTAAAGCAATTGATATGAAGAAACCAGGACCATTTTCTAACTTAAAATTTTGTGAAATGGATTTATTATTATTGTTATTCTATTTATGCCATATTTTCCTGTTTGAACAAAGCGGTTCTTTTTAATTTTCTCTTTGTAGGGGGATGATAGGTTTCATTGTTACTAAATTTGCGTACCGGAGCCAAGCATTTCTTAGGTTTGATCACTAAGCCTCTCTTTCCACTTGCTTCCTATTTTAGTTATGACGGTTTCGGTTGCTGACCTGTTCCTTAATGCACTAGACAGTAGGTTTGTGCACAGACACTCCAAACATAGACATTTATTAGCCCACTATTTACCGCGTTCTGATTGGTTGAAAGTAGGTCAATAATATCACTATCCAGACAAATTTTTAGTCACGGATTTATGAAAATTTGTGCGTACATTGTTCAGTGATCTCACCTCGCTAAATTGATGAGAAATGAATGAAAATATTGTTTAGTTAGACACAGAGTATCAAAATCAAATTAATATATTTAACATAAAAGTTTTGATCAGAATCGATGATCAATGTAAATTAAAACTAAATTTGATGTCCAATTTTGTTAGTTCACTATCAATTCACAGCCTGAATATCTGGGAAAATCGAGTTTGGGGATTAAATTCATATCTGGCACTTTTGTTGATGGGTTTGATGCTTTTGAGATTCATTTTTCTTTGGTTGTGCGTCTGGCTACGTTGACGGTGACGTTAAAGTTACGCCAGTGTCCTGAGGACGTTTGGTGTTCATGAGGTCTGCCTCATTGCCACTAATCCTGTAATTGGATGGAACCAATTGAAAGGAGATCGAAGTTGCTGTTTTTCCAGATCATGTTGTTTAGTGTCCTTACTGTAAATAGAGCACCGACTTCCTGTGATTAATGATAAAAATTGTATGGTAACGAGACCGCCGACATGCTCGCCAAAGAGGGAAGCAACCTACCTCGAGATGACATTCCACTTGACCTCACCTCCATCAAATGCACAGACATCGGGAAACCCCTGGTCGTTTCTTTCCACACCCTTCACAAAAAATCGCAATCCGCCAACTCCTCGTAGGTCATAGATCTCTCTGCAACGCCTACATCTTCCACATCAACCCTTAACAAGAACCCGGCCACACCATCACCCACATCCTTACTGACTGTCCAACCACTCACAATGCTCGCATCAAGTATCTGGGATTCCAACCACTCACAATGCTCGCACCAAGTATCTGGGATTCCAACCACTCACAATGCTCGTACCAAGTATCTGGGATTCCAACCACTCACAATGCTCGTACCAAGTATCTGGGATTCCAACCCACCCCAACTAAATCAGACAAGTTCACCCAACCCACAAAAATGGTATAAATTCGTGTGTGAGGTTAAGATTCTCATAAACAAATGGAAATGGAGTCAAAGACCAAAATAAGCTTCTATAAAACAGAGCTTTGAATTCCAAAATATTCAAAACTGGCAAGTGTCAATAAAATTGCTGTCTATAGACGGGACATTGACAGCCGTGCCGACAACACATAGAAGTGATTGCTAATCAATAATTTTCATTCATTTTGCACTTTCAAAGTTCAAAGTATACATAGAAGCCAAAAGAACAACGTACATTGGCTGGTACATAACGTACACAACTGAAAGACTGGATTTGATAAGAGTTGTTGGTTCATAGCTTGTACCTACATGATTGATCTCGAATTGGTACTGTGTAGGTGGGGGTACATCTTCTAGTTAGCTCTACATAACATTATGCTATGCTGTCTTGGTAACGGTGCATAGATAACTATCTGTGTTGTATTTTTATTTTACTAATTCCTTTATTAAACAAATGAAGTCTTTTTTGCCTAATAACTAAGCAGCATTTGGTTTTGTGGAACTTGGTTTCTTTTGCTTTATTGAGCATCTTTCTTTTTTAAATCTCTCTACATATATACTTCTTTATATAAATTGGTTAAATTGGATATCTTTTGTATATTTTACAGAGATATCTGCCAGTATGTATTATGCTACATATTATTATATCCTCAAATTTTCCAACGAACACTCCTACATTGAAAGTATGTTGGCGATAAAATCTATCAAATGTGTAATTTCTCTGTATTTTAGATATGGCCCCGAGTTCGGCATTAAGACATAATCGACAGGCTATTCGTCCATTCTGTGATTGATTCTTTGTAATTGACACCTTTGTCTTTCACTCTTTGAGAGGTCTATCTGTGCTGTATACTTACTGATACCTATGTATGTATTATTGGGCTAAGTTCCAAGCATTGATATCGTTAGGTAAAAATCATAGAGCAACAACTTACTAAATAGGTAAGCCATATTCAAATCGAATGTGGAAATTTTGACTTATAACTTTTGGAGTTAAATTTTGTATTATCTGATACATTTAGTAATAGTTGATGGCCTATATTTTAGTTTAACGATATCAGTAGCTGTAAAAGGCAGGTACCCGCAGTTCTGTCTATATAATTATGTAGTTACCTTTCAAATAGATGATTCATGATGGGTTATTAGGTAATTTATGGTATCACCTCATACGAAGAAATGTACTTAAATAAAACGTGAAAGTAAAAAATTTCGAACCAGTTGGTGATCATTTCTTAATATTAAAAATCTGGCCCTATCCATCTTCGACTAGGCATTTGTGAATTATTTGATTAGGATCTGTTTCACTGAACGTTATAATGTGATCTTATGGTGGTCGATTTTAATTGTTATTTATTTCAATTATTTTAATTTTTATGAGTTGCTCACTTAGAAATTAGTGGGTTTATTTAATTTTGATGAAGCGTCTTTTATTATCAACATTATAATTATTTATTGTCGATTTAGTTTTGTCTGTGAACAATATTTATTTGACCAAGACGTCCACCTAGACGGTGATCTTTGTGTGAGACTTCTTCAAGCCTGCCCTTCGTGGATCCCCAAACGACTTCAGTGATTGCAATCTCAGTGAACATGTTATTCTTAGCAGTATTATCAAACTGATGGGGGTTTATTAAAATTAATAATCTTAATCTAAATAAACTGACAATTGACATAATTAAATTTGAATTTCCACTAGTTGGGTGTGTGTATGCACTAAATTATAACAAATTTTGTGATCAGTTTGATTTTTCTTATTGAAATCTTAATGATTGAAGAAGTCTCATACGTTTTATGGAATATGATTTATTATGAACACATATCTCCATATTTTCATTTTAAATGTGATCATTCAGTTGTGTACCTACCTACGTCATTATTCAAATTAAACTTGTGTACTGTTGATAACCTCCCAGCATATTATAAAACCGTATAGCTCCTCTACAATTAAATGTTCAGATTTGCATTTACTATGGACTTGACATTTTATGGTAAAAAATCTATAAAAATCTAAATCATCATCATGTTATTGGAATAGTGCTCAATTATATCAAAAGTCATTTGTACATGCATGCATATTTATAAATACATTATAGTTCTGGTGTCTGAATTTATAGGCTAGGTCCTACTACATAATAGGTAATCACTCTACTACTAACTTCACATATATTAATAATATAGTTTCGTCCAAAAAGACATTATGGAGTTAATTATTACACTCCCATTGTAGGTATAACATGAATCCAAAGGAACTGTCGAAATATTCAATGAAATTATTGCACGCGTTGTAGGACATTCCTAGTACCTATCTAATATATTCGTGTTGGACAAATTGTCCTATTTCATTCAGAGATTTTGGTTGATTTTAGTTTTGATATTTTGATAGTACAACCTAACAATTTTCAACTACATAGGTACCAATTTTTGTATAATTCTCTGTCTCAACCAAACTTTGTTTTGTCCACAAGTTTCGTTTATTGTCTTGGATATGGAGGAGGATTAGAGCTACTGGTCCACATTGATTAAACAAAAATCATCGTATAATTCTCTTGTGGATGTTTATTTGCTGTAACATTTTTGTCATGTAATAGTCCTGTGAAATAATGAAACAGATTTTGTCATTGCTGTTGAAGTAAAACAGCTTATGATAGATAAAGACCACGTGATTTTGAAAGTGAGATCTAAGATCAATTTTTTTTTAATTTTAAGAACTACCGTATTATGCTTTACCCTGATGATGACACATATCACTGGTCTATTTTTAGTGACAGACCCTCGCGTAATATGAATTGTACTTTCGCTATTTTTTGCTTCCCATATGCTACATAATTCTATTAGCATTGCTTTCTTTGAATTGCTTTGCATTCTTTATGATTAATATCGCCCATGAGGACGAGCCATTGACAATTTAACTTATACGGTGCAATGGGCTTTTGGAAACAATGGATCTCATGGATCATAATTTGATAATATTTGGAACAAAATTCGAATAGAAACCTTTTTGTAAAAAATACTGATTTTATAAAATTAGTTATCGAATGACTAAATGTATGTGACCCTTATTATGACAAAAATGTAAACATCTAGCAATTTTTCAAAACATTACCTAATGATAATTCAAGAATTTTTTTCAATAAAATAGCTGCAATGGATAACCACCACTAGCCTAATATCTGGAACTCCCACATATCCTCATGATCCATATCCAATAGTACCTACCTACATTGCTGCTATATGAAGCGCCCATTTTGCATAATGTGTTTGTATTCCCCTAAATAAAAAACGTATTTTGTGTAATTGTGACTTTCATTTTAGAATTTTTAGGTGATTGTGTTTCTAAAGATGGGTATTTTTAACTATACGATTTATTTATGTTTAAAGGTTGTTAATTTTCTGTAATCTTTTGTACAATTAATATTTTTCTCTTTTGCTTTCATGGTCACCTTTTGTATATAAAATATTACAAATAAATATTTACCCAGTAAAGATACTTTTCAGGCTTTGATTTTTTTAAACATTTGCATTTAATTTTGATTCATTTGACATCAATTAGAACGAGCACCCAGTGATTTTCTGAACAGAGGAGTTGTGTTTTTTTGCGTCACGACCATATTAAAATGTGTAAATCTGAGGATAAATGATTTTAGTGAAATTCTCAAAAAAAATTATAAAACCATGTACATTCAGGGGTGATTTTGCTTTGAACTAAAAAAGCCGGAAAATTAAAGTTTGTGTGAGAGGGGGCCTTTTTTCAAAAAAGCACTTTTCTAAAATTAGGGTTGTTTTAGAAGCAAATAACTGTATTGACTCTCATTTTCCCTAATTGCTTTTCAAAACGTTGGACATTAAACCAGGTAGAACTATTGAATCAATTTAACCCATTTGGGAACATAGTTTTCTAAATAGTGCCGCTTTCTCAAATCTCATAAAATTTTATAATATTATAGA
>JAUYWI010127694.1:0-10014 GCA_034780595.1 Parotoplana pacifica | reverse complement strand
GCTAACAATACAATTAAGTTTTAGTGTTGTCTCTTATAGTATTAAATATTGATCTATAAACTGTAATCATGGATTTTATAGTTATTAATGCACTGTACGTAATATATATAAACATTTTGTAGATTTGATAAAGTACTACAACTTGAAAATGTTATTATGAAAATAACGAAATATTGTGTATCACTGAGCCTTTCTTTTTTAATTCGTATTTAAAAGTTGTTTTTAAAATAAAATAAAGGAAATATCATCATCATCCGGGTAACTGTTTGATCTTAGCTAGCGTTGGAGATAAAGTTTCGACAAATATGTCTATCCTTATTGTCCTTAACACCTCTACCCCTCTCTTTTTGAATGAAAAATATCAAGTAATTATCCATGTAAATAAAGTAGTCCATGCTATACAGAGTAAAACGTTATAGATTGTTCTATGCATGAGAAAGCAATATTTTCTTACCAAATACTCATTGAAATATAAAATAAATATAAGTTAATTAGAAATGTGGAGGTAAATATTATAGAAATATTATAGATTTAACTTTAGACGTAATATATTTGTCTATAGACTAAAACACATCATAGAGGAAAATGTTTCGCAGGTTTGGTAAAAAAATTGTAGCTAGATTTATAGAATCACAATGATTTACGTACTGGCTATATATTTTCAATTGCAGCTTTAAATTCTCATATATATATATATACTCTTTATATATTATATATCTGAAAGACACTAAATTACATATAGCTAAGCTTCTGTAAAAGCTAGGTGCACCACATTTGGAATATAAGCTAATTTATAGTAGCAGTACAATATGCAATTATATATGTATGTACTGTTTATGAATCGGTGGCTACGGAAATGCCCTAGCAACGGTTCTAAGTTTAATTATCATTTTTCCTAGGACATTTCCAACAAATATTCCAAATTTCAAAATAATCGATTTAAGTTTAGGGTAGTTATTGGGTCTAAAGAACAATAAGAAGAAGATGAAATAGCACGATTTTATAACCTTTTTAGCTAAGCGTCAGTAACAGTTATGCAGATGAAAGTTGACATAATCTTAACAGAGGAAGGTAGTACATACAAGATACAACATATCAAAGAGTTTCTCAATGATAGCAGTCGAAAAAGTGACTATTCTTGTAACATTCTATACTCTATGTAGCTTGCTGCATGAGCTAATCATCTACTACCGCAGCTTTCGATCACTAGTATACCATAATGGACCTCCTTATTATTACTCTTAACACAAAAATACGAACTTCTACTATGAAGTCATAGCTATAGTTCGAGTACAATTCTTTTAAACACCGATTTTGAAAAGTGTGTTATTTCTCTAAAATTATTCAAGTTAACAAATGAGATGTCACTAATCAGTGTGTTGTTGAAGGAACAATAGCGTGCCATACCCCTAAGTAGATGACTTGTAGGAGGGTAGGCCAGAACCAAAGCTAGAGGTGATCGCGATGTGTTTGAGGATATATCACGCTTGTCCTCTCCCATAATGTGCCCGTTTAATATGAGGCGACACTGACGAAGGGTGACAGAGAGAGGTTTTATGTGGCATCAATGTTTGCCTCTCTTGAAGTGGTCATTAGAATTGATTCCAGACCGTATACCAAAATTGATTCCAATATTACGGAGAACAGTCGAGATTTGGTATTATCGGAGGCTGATGAATTGAAAATGCGGGAAATAGACTGAGCGACGCTCCAGGCTAGTCTTCTGAGATCAGCAAAGAGAGAGTCAGGTTTGACGAGATTAATCGCGAGGTTTTTGAAGTCGTCGCAGACAGAGATAATGTCCCCGGTCGGAATGATTAGTACAGGAGCCATCTGTTCCAATGTGAAAGACTTCTGTTATTCTTGCGTTTATTTGAAGCTAACGCGTCTGGCTTCGTGATAGAAGCGTGAGCTGCAGATGGATTGCGACAAAGAAGTCCGATGTCGTCAGCATAATCTAGAACAGCAAGAAAAATGGCTGCATATCGAGAGCTGCGTTTACTCTGTATATGATACGCGTCCTCGTCTGCGAAATTGTGACAAAGGACGTAGTCTAGCACCACAATAAAAAGAAAGAGAGCTAAAGTATCATCCTGCAGGATTCCCGAGGTTGTGATGAATTGCTCAGTTGGCCAGTGAATGTTTGAACCGAGGCAGATATGGCATAATAGAGGTCCATAATTGCAGAGATTAAAATTTGAGGCACTCTATAGAAACCTAGGATGGTTGAGATAGGATTTCTTGAGACTGATTCAAGGCTTTTTTTGAGCTTACAAACACAATGGAAGTTAGCACGGCAAAAGTCGATGATTGAGCGGAAGGCAACAAGTTGTTCTGTAGATGATCTTCCCGGGCTAAAACCACATTGATTGGGTAATAAAAGTGGATTAATGACTGGAAGTAGGCGATTTAAAATGATTTTGTTGTATAGTTTGGTAATAGTACACATAAGAGAAATGCCACGCTCATTATTGAGTGATGTTGAGTTTCCCATCTTTGGAATATAGGTGATGGATGCTGTTATCCAGATTTGAGGTACGCGTCTCCGAGTAGACAGAATGTGTTTAGTAAACGAGTTACTTCTGCAGTAAGACCAGGCAGTTTGATGACTCTAGAGGGGATGTTGTCAGGACCTGAAGTGGTATCAGATGTGGTAGCTTTAAGTGCTTTGATAATTTCTGCTCGAGAGATATGGTGACAGTTGAAGCTTTGTAAATCGGGTACTTGGAGACAGTGTGGCCTTTGAAGGTTCCATTGTGGCGTTTGAGCGTTGAGCACTATAGGATAGTGATCGGCATTTAGTACTTTTCCAGACCCAAATTTATCAGTAGCACTCTGAACGTTACGCCTAGCACAGGTAATAATAGGATCAGAGTCCCAGAGACGTCTTTGCATTTCCTGCGAAGTTCCTTTTGGAACACTCTCTGCAGTCTTGGCAATTTCCGCGTTGAAATGGGCAATTTTGCATCGCGGCTTAAGTTCTTGAAAAACCATTTCAAGAAAATTGTTCTGATTTGTAGAATCACAGAGTTCGGACCATAAAGAAGAAGGGGGTCATTTTTTGTGTTTATGGCACCGTAGCCAGAAATTAACATAGATGAGGTTATAGTCTGTAGTTCGAACTATGGGGGAAAGCGTGTTAACCTTCGAGATGGTAGTAGCTTGGTTTTGTGACAGAATTCTCCAGTCTAGACGTGTCAGACGGTGATTTTGACCATGAAAAGTACGAAGTTTACAATATGTCTGTTGCATGGTGCCGTTAGCCGTAATAAGATCTCGAGCTGAGAGAAAATCATCAAGGTAGGAGCTGTTGCAATTTTCAGTACCACAGCGATTCTTGGCAGCACCACTGGTGGTTTGAAGCGGTGCATTGAGTCTCCAAGGATGATGTATAGTCACGAGGGGGAAAGAATCGTAAAGAACAGCAAGTGAGTCGTAGAACTCTTCTGTAACAGTCGGAGTGGAGTCGGTAGTTGGTGAGGTTGGACAAAGGCGCAGATAATATTAAGCTTTCTATCCCAAAGATCAAATGATGCGAAGCCGACGGTCTCAGTGGGAAACTGCAGTTCGAAAAGAGTGTCCAGAGCATTGGAATTGAGAAGGAAACCGATACCACCGCTTCCAGCTTGGGTGGCAGAGGCACCCAAGCAGAACCCAGTTGGACGTCAAGGTTAGAAGTGGGCCGGTGTTCTTGGATACAAAGAATAGAGAGACCGAGATTTGAGGCAAGAGCGACCGCTTCTTGTAATGTGTATGATGATTTGAGGGTTTTGGTGTTGAGAGTTCTAATTATTGAGTTAGGAGAGAATCGATAAAAGGATTTACTGTGTGGTGAACTGGTGATGGTAGTTCTCTAGGCTCCAGTCTGGCAACCTGTGAATCCTTTTCACGGCAGGTAGCTGCATTTCCTTGCGACTGGCATGGTGAACCATAAGACTTGATTGCTGGGATTCATATAGAAAGCAAATACCATCATAATGTTCATTACAAAG
The DNA here is from genome assembly GCA_034780595.1 of Parotoplana pacifica. Lineage (NCBI taxonomy): Eukaryota > Metazoa > Platyhelminthes > Proseriata > Otoplanidae > Parotoplana > Parotoplana pacifica. The sequence goes on along the minus strand of JAUYWI010127694.1, from coordinate 6,022 downwards.
TCTAACAATAATTACAGTATTTCTATGGATATTAAAATTGTGAGGTAGAATTTCATGCTGACAAGTAAAAGAGTTATTATAGATACGAATGGGACAATTAGGTGAGGGGCACAATATCACCAAAATCAGAGTTATAAACTTTGTGGAGAATGCAGTTATTAATTTGGTCTACAATGTCATTATTCAGACAAAAAGAAGAGTACAAATTTAGAATATTAAAAACTTCACTGGATATCATTTCAAATAATACATTAGTAGAGACACAATTATAAGTTAGTGCAGATACTATACTATGTAATAGACAGTGTCCATCTGGCGGCGAAGATATAATACTAGTGTTTTCAGCATTCAGAGACAACGAGATAGGTATGAAACCAAGTGATGTTGGTAGTACATTGTTAATTCCTTTCACGGACGAGCAAGTAGATAACCTGCTGAGTTGTGCAGCTGGCAAATTGACAGACCTGCTATCGAAAGTCATTTTTGGGCGCGGTTCCAAACCTACTCGTGACAAAATATTTTTATTTGTTTTGAAGGTATGAATAAGTGAGTGTGCTTGCTTCTGTGTTGGATTGCTTTTTATTGAGAGAATTTATTGAGGCATTGATCTTACCACGATTATGGGAATTTAAATGAATTCCAGAGTTACAAGTTTTAGAATTTTTTAAATTCCAAATTCCATGTTTAAAGAAAGATTTGTCATGTTTTCTCAACAGTTTGCTAGCTGAGTATTATTTGTGTAATTATAAGGTAGTAAATGAATACTTGAACATGATGTAGGAACGAAACAATGTGATATGTCCGCAGAATTATGAATATTTATGAATTTCTGCTCAGTTTGACGTGTTGAACCGAAACTGAAACATATACACAACAATAGAAATATCTGCCTCCATGTTTCTCAACTTAATAACAACCAAATACTGAAACTACCCCTTTCTATGTAATAAAATAAGTAAAATCAACATTTGATTTAAAACTTTATACCTAGCTATCAATGTTGAACACCTACCATTAGAAACACGTTTGCATAGAAATTTGGGATTTCTACCAGATATTCTACTTTCTCGGTTCAGTACAATGTTGTGTTTGTAATCATTGTTGCTTCCTAGATTAACTTGTATTGTTTTATTCTTAAATGGCAGTCCATCATTCCAGTAGAGATCTGCCCCCTTTCTGATAAGAAATCCGATTGCAACATGATCGCCCAGGCTTATGTTTTTCATAAATGTTACATCCGATCGCCAGCGAGCTGACGCCAAATGTCCACCATCCCAATAGCAACGAGCTTCAGCATTCGGAACAGATAATTCTTGCTCATAAAATTTCCAGCAATATCCGTTGTGTATCTTGTAATCATCGGAACATTCTATAATCAATAAGTTAAACAAAGAAAATCTAATATCGAGGATAAATCATTACATAAAATCTAATGAAATATCAAATCATTGGTTACGCTAAACTAGTTTTCTTTGGTTCTATTAAACAATTATTTATACTCTTCATTAGACAGTATTTTGTGGAAAAAAAATTATCGAAAAATTTTTGATAACATTTTATAGAATGTAGCAAATTGATTAGCTTGGGCATTTCCTGGTGTTAATATGTATAAGACCAGTAAGTCTTCGATAAACGTTAAGAAGCAATCTGTGTCCCTGCATAACCTTTTAATGCACTTTGACCGCGTAGCCATTTCATAGTATGGAAATTAATTCGTTTGATGTGTACGTCAGAACATAATTTCTGCAAAATTTTTATTGAAATTTGCCACCGGACCTACTTTGTGCACTCAACTATATAAAAAATACAAATTGTGACAAAATACAGTATGTAACCTTTTGTCTCTAGCAAGTAGAATGATCTCAATAGCGTTGTTTAATATATCTAATTAGAACATTTATATGCTTCAGTTGACTTTCGTTTAGAATGTTCTAAAACAAGGTAAACCGACGTGTGTATTTAATAATTTACCTGTTTGACAAGGTCTCCAAATGTTTGCTTTTGTTAGACATGTTGCATTCTTTCGGCATGAACTAACACAATACGGATCTAAACATAAATGAAATAATGTAGTGTCAAAAATAATTACAGTTTACCAAGATACAAGTAGAAATAAACAATACACTCAAACAAAGTTCCAATAATATTATCTACAAAGCCGGTCATAGATTAATGTATGTAGCTTCACTTGGAAAAAATGCAAAAATTCCATTTTTTTAATATTTTATAAATTGGCTAGTAAACACTGTCACAAATGAAATACTGTCAGAATACAATTTTCTGTGGTAGCTAAATTATATACAATTCTTTTTCAAAAGCTGAACTTGATATAACATTATGAAGAAATCTCGCAATATGTCTCCGCCAAGAGTTGTTAAAATAGAAGTGATAACCGCAGGAGTCTACTCATAAAGAGCTATTGCCTTCAGATTTAATGTCAATCAATCTCTTATGTTACGTTATTTAAAACGGTTCGTGACACAAGTCATATTGTGCTCGCCATCACTAGGACCTAGCAGAAAAACCACCTACCAGACCGACAACATGATCAAGCGTTTATCAACGCAGCGAAGAAGGTTACCAACTGGCTGTAGCCATGGTTAGAGACCATCCAATACACGATGATTTAGCCATGACCTGGGAACTCCGATGACCCCAATATGAGTCCGATTTAAGGGAAAATATTAAGATTGTGTGGACGCAGCAGGTTCCAGTGTAATATTGCTCTCGTTTGGTCAAATACATAAATGCAACGGCGCATCCAAGCAGTTCTGCCAAATTATGGACTATGTAACGGAGCTGTACATTTCTTTACATAAATATGCCTAGTATGATAACATAAATTGAGATATGTACAGAGTTATTGACATTGTTGGTTTTTTTATTCGCTGTTTTGGTTTGACAAACACAGAAAATTCATATACCAACCTGTTATTTGGCCAATTTGTCATTCAGATTATTGCGGGTCCTAGTCTGTCACCGGAGCCTCTGTTTGTGAGTGACATGGTCTGTGTCTGACTATTTATAATAGCCAAATGTGCCACTGCTATCCTATTCTTTCTCACTCAAAGAAATTAATATACCTCACTGAGATCTCTAGGTGACTCAATACATTTTTTATTGTCCTCGGATGGAATTTGATGAACTTACTTATAAAATATGTCCTTATGATGGAAATTGTCTTTGTATTGAATATAGCTTCGCACGTAACTTTGAGAAATGTGGGTTTGGAAAGCTGTGGGTTATTTAAGTAAAAAACTGCACTGTTACTTGGATCAACCACAACATTCGTCAATAATTCCTTTGGTATATTCACTGTAATAGTTGTTAATACTCCTTCAGCGAAATTGGCACAGACACATTGTCTTAGTTGGCCAACTTCAATTGTGGGATGGTCAGGTAAAATGACTAATTCTGAAATGTACAGTGACCGAACAATTGAAGTTAATAATACAAATACTTTCCTAATAGTCTCATTTAACTCACTTGGGTTTCTATCCAAATTGTTATCGTAGTTTTTGTCCTCTAAAATAATATGAACAAATAGCTTCAAAGTCATTGCCATTTATTTTTTGGGCAATACTTCGAACATTTTACATTACGTACATAGAGCTGCAGACAAATAAATTGCAGCACTGGTATAAAAAAATGCCATACAAATTGTTTATATACAACATATTCAGCTCCTGCCACCAGTCCCCACCAATTCCATCCCAACCAGTACCATTCCCCACCACTTCCGTCCTAATCACTACCAGTCCATCCCACTTCCGTCCCAACCACTGCCACTGAAGTCCTCACAACTCGTCCTCAACACTTCCAATCCAGTCCCAACAACTACTTAGTCCAGTTCCCACCACTAACATTTTAGTAGCAATAATTGAATTTATTAAAATATTGTTCATGTGCCAATATAGCACAATTCGACTAACATTAATGCAATATTGATATCCAATCAAACAATTAGTCACATTGATATAGTGGCTATTTTTAGTGCTAATGCAATATTCCTTTTTAAGCATTCAAAACACTCTGAAGAAGAACTGCTGCAATTAATTTCTCTGCAGCTGTATATTATCCAATATTAATGAGTACTAACCGGATCTGGAAATCACATCAAAACTGAACATCTTAAGTTAGCAATAGAGTTTAATTAAGCTCTATTATTTTGTATTAGGCTTTTTTTGTTGTGAAGAAAATAAAGAAATTTTAGTTTTGACCTAGTTTATGATAACTGTTGACTTTATTAGATTCTCATGTTATTCAAATATTGTTTTACCCAGGTAAGAGTAAGCTACCTGTCTATTGATTACATTTTAAAAGAATGAAGACATTGAACTTTGATCTTACAGATGATAACCCAATTCCTTTTTCGCAACTGACCCGTCTAACAGATAACGAATTTTGAAAATAAAAAGTCCTGTATTGAAATGTGTCTAACAACTGAATGGGTCTTGTGGAACTTACTGATGTCACATTTGCCCTTTTGTGACTATAAATTTACCTTTCATTATATATTGACGGGTAACGTTATAGCTATCAATTTTATTGACAACAGCTTTACACGTAACATTCACCGACTTGCTGGGATAGTGCAGTCGTCTTTTCAAGTAAAATGTGCCATTGGGACGTAATCCGATATACATGGCGCTACCCAGTATTGTAAATTTGACCAGTTCCTTGTTCCCACAGTAGGTGCACTTGCACCGCTTTTGGCTACCAGGCTCAATATCATTGGATATAGGATGAATTTCTACCTCTAAAATCAATTAACACAATGTGCCTAGTGATATCGATCAAAAGATAATTTTCAAGATGAAAACGGCGGCATATTATCCATTGGACTTCTCACACCACGAAAAACTTAATTTAAAATATGATTTTCGTAGTCGTTTTGTTTAACCAGCCTAATAGCCGGCCTCTATGCTACCTAGAGAAAAACAAATACCAGCGCCCTAATGTTGATGATGATTGATTTCTTTTAAAGTCCATTATATTTCATTCAAAGATACACATAATATATGTGACTTACTTGGCACAACTACGTTTACTAAAATATACAACAAAAATAAATATTTTTTAAAGTTATCTAGACTGAAACCTGTATTCTAGTCGATGTTTTTTATTTTTTAATGATTAAAGCTAATCAATCAATCCCAAAAAATGATATCCAAATTGTTAATGATTAATGATTTTGTTTCTTATGCACGAAGTCTAACTAAGAATAGTCACATTACCTATTTAGATTTGACATTTGTCAATGAAATTTCACTTTGAATTCGGTAATTGGAAATTAAGTTATTCATTAATCTCATCACCTTGTATCTAAAGGATTAGGGACACTAAAACAGAATCAATGTTCCTAAGTATTCCAATCAAAATCAAGCCACTGTTTATAAAGGCAAGACGAAAGGAGTAAAGTCTTATGAAAAACTGCTAGGGACGGATCAGAATGATCCACACTGTAACAACAAATCCGTCAAAAACGGACAGTAGGCTAGCATTTTGTTTCACGTACACTTATCCGTCCTTTCAAGGCTTATTATATATCTATACGATTTCGGAGAATAACCCTGTAGGAGTACAAATTGGAGGTGAAAGACTTGACAACCTTAGATATGCTGACGATTCAACTTTGCTAGCAAACAGTATTAACCCTCAAACGACCAGTGAAAAAAGTTACGTAAAAGGCCGTTGGGGTATATTTTACCCCATTTACTTAAAACATTAGCAAACATTGACAATGACTGGTACGATCGATCGATTATAGTATGTCGTAGCTACTCTCTCCCTGAAACCAATCAACCAATCAAATCTTCTCAAATTATCTCTTCACCTAATCTGTACAGCTTACTATAAATATCATGCACTTAGATTTATGATGTTAGTTGAGAAAATGCGTCGAGTATACACTGCTGAAGAAGCTGCTTTGAGAGTATTGGAAAGTGATGAGTCAGAAATTGATAATAGTGAGAACGACAGTGACTTAGAAGATAATGTTATTTCGGATGTGGATTCAAAT
>JAUYWI010127683.1:0-10015 GCA_034780595.1 Parotoplana pacifica | reverse complement strand
CTCAAGTAGCAATAGAATTATGTATAAGAAAGGGACTCTCATGGACAAAAAGACATGCATTTTTTCCTAAATCCACAGAAATGTCTCCAAAATCTTCAAGAAAATACAATCTGGTACTACATAATATACTTTCTGGTATCTTATTGAAGAAATAAAAGAGAAGATCTAAGTAGTGAAATGAAACAATACAAGTTCAATGAATTATCATTGGTTCTGATGTCAACTGGCAGGCACCAGGACATAAAAACCAGGTAGTCTATGAACTTGAAGTAACAATACTATATTTTGTTTATTTACAAGTTGTTTTCTATTAAATAAATTCATTCACATTACAGTTTTTATTTTCAAACTGGAGAAAAAATTATATCCATCGTTTTGCTTCCATTACCGAATTCAAACAGCAATATATTTTACATTAATATAAAAGTTACCTAACATCAATTTTTAAGAACCACTTACCTTATTAATATGTATAGGAAAGCATGTTTTTATATTAAAAGGCACTCACGCTATCAAAGCAGGTCCTGGTCAATTAATGTGATAAAACTACTACGACTATAAACCGAACTATATTTGGTTTCACTATTTTTCTTGTTTCTATTTAATACATATAGTGCATCAGCTCCCTTATTTTAATTTAACATAAAAGTGATCTAAAATCAACTTTAAGATCCAATTATTGTTTTCTAATAAATACATTCATTCAAATTAATTTCTTTTCAAACATGGACAAAAATTTACTTCCGTTGCCACATTCAAACGGCACTGTTTTTTTACATTATAACAGAGCATCAAAATTGACCTTTAATCAATCTTTACGGGGCAGTTAAACACAATTTATTACATAAGTACTTGACATTTTCAAAAAAAATTCTCTGATTAACGTTTGTTACCAACTTGTTGCTCTCTGTTCTAAGCATTCGTCACCAACCAATTTTTCTAATGACTAGGGAGATAGTAATTTAGCAAATAGATCATCTTCTTGTATATTTTTATGATTAAAAAAGGCTTTTCATGTTACGTCCGTTACTCGATGGAATTGAGCAACATAGTATTCACTTAGGAAGCAACAAAGTAGAAAATGAGTAAACACTTAAAACCTTTGACAAAAAATATATTGATAGAGTTCACTTATACTGTATTCATTCATAGACAATGATTACTGGAATGTAATTTCTATTTATTAAATTCCAATTAAAATAACCATTATCCATCACTAAAATACGATTCTACATAATAGTGAAACCAGCCGTTTGTTTCAGTATATTTGCAGTAAAAAATGTTTGTTTTAGCTTACTGTAACAGTTACAATACCCGTGACCGAAGCAGTTAAATTGGGTGACTTGACTTCTCCTGGTCACACATCTCCGCCATGTCCAATAGCTTCTCACCTTTCTCCCACATCTCCTACCACATCTGCCAATTCGTCTGACTTGCGACCTATTGGACAGCTGGAGGCCTTCGTACAGAATGTCAGTGATGCAAGTGGTTTTGTTGAACGTCTTAGTCGGCAAGTGACAACGTCTACCAGTGCTTCTCCCATTAGGGATCGATGTCGTCCCACTAGTGGCTTAGGCGTAGATAGTGATAAGGGAGAGGTCATGGAATCGAGTCCAGCCAAAAAACGGCGTTTGGATGAGGACCTGCTATCCTCGGATCATGAGCTATCCACTCCCTCCGTTTTTTCTATATTGCCAAATGCAGAAATAACTGAGACAACTACTGGAGAAGCTCTGGAAAAGAAACAGAAGATCGAAAGTGGAACAATCTCAAGAGAAGAAACAAATCCAAGTTTGCAGGTGACTAATATGATATATCTATGTTTAAAACTCATTATAGCTTCTGATCTTCTAAGCTGATGACTAGTTGATAAGTGATAAAGCACAAACTCTTAAGTGGAACAACATTTTGTTTTTAACGCCCCGATCGAACATGTTACTTTGACTCGATTTCGAACCACAGAAAATAAACTCTAAAGCTCAAATGATGAAAAGAAGATGTTTAATCCAAATTATAACTAAATTGAAAAAAATATTTTTGAATAAGAACAGTAGGCTCAAAAATTATTAGGTTAGCAATAAAAAATAATTAATTGGCCCGAAGCAGCATATTTTAGTAGTAATAAAAAGTCCGGAGCTGCTGGTAAAAATGATAGATATGTAATTTTACATTTTCGGCGTGATACGCCCTGTTCACATAAAATTAAGAATAAATATTCAAAAACAATTAAAGCATAAACAATAACGAACATAATCATGGAAATTAAAAATATGATCAAAATAATTAGGTGCGTAAGTTCGGTACATTTTTCCTTCGAGTTGATGGTCCGGAGAATCTTGGAGATATGTAGTGCTTCCTTCATACGTAAACCGGAAGTGGTACGATCGCTGGCTAAAATTCTGATGTCAAATTGAGATACACCGGAGAGACGATTTTAAACTATAGTCGATGCGGTTGAACGGAGATGTTCTTTGGTACGAAAATGCAGGGATTGAATTGTGCTACTGATGTATACAGCTGGACATTGTCTGTATTTTATCTCGCAGACACAGTTTCGCCGTAGACAGAGGTAATTAGTTAGTAACAGTCTTGTAAAGAGTAGTCCATCTAATATGTATGTTTACTTTAAGGTTTTCTTCCTTAGTAATGACATTAATAGGAAGATCAAATCAGTATTTCGTAGAAACAACCTATCTGTCAGATTGTACCATAGATCTCAGACTCTTCGTCAAATTCTCCGATCAATAACGCGCCTATTCCATGTAATTGCAAGGCTTTTACTTAAATAATCACCCGTCTCCGGTGAAACTGTCTACGGGATGAAACAATGTTCAGCTGTATACATCGGTAGCACAATTCGATCCCTGCATTGTCGCATCAAAGAACATCTCCGTTCAACCACCTCGTTTGTAGCTCAACATTGTCTCTCCTATGCATCTTAATTCGACATCAGAATTTTAACCAGTGATCATACCACTTCCGGTTTATGTATCAGGAAAGCACTACCTTATCTCTAAGATTCTCCCGACCATCAACTCGAAGGAAGGATCGGACAGCGGACGGCCGGGGACCCCCTTCCGATCAGAACTAGAAAAAGTTAGAATGTGCCGAACTTTCGCACTTAATTTTTTTAGATCATATTTTTAATTTCCATGATAATTCTATCTTTGATTATGTTCTTTTATTATCTATGTTTTATTGTTGCTTTCGTTGTTTTTAATATTCCTTCTTAATTTTATGTGAACAGGGCGTTTTACGCCTAAAATTTATATAACTACAGAGCTATTATTTTTTTACCAGCAGCTTCAGACTTTTGACTTGTTTTTCAGTACTATTACTAATAGGTTAATGTTTTTTTATAAACTCAATATAACTCGTATGTTTTTAATTAAACTCATTTTATTTAGTCATGTACAGAGTTAAAGATTTTGTTGATCAAATCTTCCGATTACCGCTGGACTCCTTCAACTGGCTGTGTCAGCAAGATACCATTGTTTTGAAAGAAAGAGAAAAACCATTAATTTCTTTCTGTGTTATTGAAACTTTAATGAAATATTTTAAGAATTTAAGTTTTATAACTGTACAATACTATGTGTTATGTACACAACATTATCTGCAATGATAGTAATTATTAAGACTTTCTAATATAATGTTATTGCTGATTTAGGATGTTGTATTATTACCGGTTTATTGAAGAGCGTTTCAATATTTTTCATTAACAAAAATCGTAATATTATATTTAACATAATGTACATACTGGGGGCTTGTTTAACCAACGTTAATAGCTGTTATTGGTATTTATGAAATATTTCTCATAAATTAAATGTCTATTTATTATGGTAATACAACTTTAAAGTACTGGTCTTGAAAATTGTTTCATTAAATGGATGACGATCACGGTATTTTTTGTCGAAGTTAATGATGATGATGTTATTCTTTAGGTTGATCATTCTGAACGCGATTCACCAAACGACGACACTGTTTCTGGATCTATACATCATGTGCAGCTAGAATCGGTAGCAGTCCCCACAATAATTGCTGCATCAGTGCCCTCCTCTACACCTCCTGCACTACAGGCTGCTCCTTCCAGTTCTCTTATTGATCCTCCTGCTCCGCTGATCCTGCACGGAGAAAGTGAAGCTGAGACCACAGTGACAACTGTCAACTTGCCAAATATTACCCATTCACTTGAGCATATTACTTCTATGGTGAGTGCCTCAATAATGAAAAATATTGCTTTAGAGCTGATTAACTCACTAGTCCGGAAATCTGAGCGTCACCCTACGGCAATGAGTTTTAATTTTTTTAATACTGAAAATTCGTGACCTGTTTCGCCAGTTCTGGCCATACAACAACACTGGAAAATCAACTAAAATTCCAAACCGATGTCATTAAAGAAAATCCAACTTCTATTATCTGTTGTACTGAATAAATCATGGCTGAAAACAGGTTGCTTTCCGTAGATGAAAATGTGTCAATTATTTTGCTAACTGTCGCAGAAACGTTTAATGATAAATATCCTGCCCGTAACATCAGCCACACGACTGTGTCTGGAATTCTACAAAAGTTTAAAGAAACAGGAAGTGTGAACAAGCAAATGGATAAATGTGAACGGCGGCCCTCTGCAACTTCTGAAGATGTTGCAACTGCTGTTTTAGGTCAAGTAATGAATAGGCCTAACAAATCAGTCAGAAAACTGAGTCAACAGACGGGTGTAAGTCGGACATCTATTCGTGGAATATTAAAAACCCATAAATTTCACCCAGACAAAGTCCATTTAACCCAGAGCCTTCACAAAGACGACTTTGATAGACGTTTGCAATTCTGTGAATGGTTCTTACAAAAGACCAATGACTTTGTAAAATCGATAATTTTCTGCTATGAAGTTATGTTTTACTTTAGTGGTCAGGGAATTAGCACAATTTTCGTTAATGGTCCGACAGTAATCCACACTGGATATCAGAAACCAATGAACAGAGTGCTCCGCGAATAATGGTATAGGCAGCCATTTTGTGAGGATCATATGATTGGCCCCTTTTTCTTCAATGAACATATCAGCAAACACACTTATTTAGCCATGCTTCAAGACTATCTGACACCGATTCTTGATGATCTTTCTCTTGTTTTACGAAGGCGGCTGTGGTTTCAGAAGGATGGTGTCCTGCCGCACTTTGTCTGAATGTTTGACAATTCCTTTATGATGTGTTTGGTAATCAATGGATAGGCCGTCGAGGTGCTGTTGAGTGGCCACAGGTCACCAGATTTGTCTCCACCTTGACTATTTCCTATGGGATCATCACAAATCTTGTGTATACAACAACCAGCCACGTACGATAGAAATACTAAATGAAAACATAACCACAGAGATTTCAAAGATCAGCGCTGATACTATTCGAAAGTCATTGACGAATCACTGCACTAAATGCATTGAACAAACTGATTGTCAATTCGAATAGTAATTTGATATTGTTATTTATCATATACCTTATGAAATTGTTTTTGCATTCTTCACTTTTCCCTATTGTGCCTAAATTTTGGGACACCCTGTATTGTTTTAGTTGATTTTTCAGTGCTGTTGTCATGTGACCAGAAATGGCGAAACGTGTCATAATTTTAAAAACTATTGTGTTTTCATTTGTTTAAAAAAGTTCCTTTTTAAACAATATTTTTAATATTTAATGTCTAGGAGACAGGGTAGACAAAAGTTGTACACAGAGTTATTGTTGTTGTTTTTTTATTAATCGGTAATTAGCAATGGGTTGACAGCCCTATGAATAAAATGGGTTTAAAATCTATTTATTTTGACCGATGACTAAAATTTAAACTTTTTTTTGTTCTCCGGCGATGTCTCCACTGCTTCAATATCCTTGTATAAGACTAATAGCGGTGGAAGACCACTACTGATAGTTTAATACGTATTTTATTTCATTAAAAAATTTTTATGGTTTATGAACTTTTCCATTTTTATTAATTTGATGCTCTATACTTTGTGATGAATTACTGAACGTTCAAATTCAGACTTAAGAATATTATTTTTCTTATGTGTAGACTCCATGTCCAGAAATTTCAACTACTGCCGAAGAAACATCTGTGTCTTCCTCTGATGATGTCGATGACACTCCCGATTCAGCCTCCGATGCAGTTAATAGCACACCTCAAATTGATCTAGAAACTGGAGAACATCAATGAACATTTCTTAAGTATACTAATGATTTATTCATTTTGGTCCACAGTTGTCATTACTTTGTGTCCGCATTAACTTATAATTTGTAATATTAGTAGGTGTCACTTATCTTGAAAATATTGCTAAAACTTCAGGGAATACGCTTGATCAAAATAAATTATTTGTTGTTGGCTGTTATATTACAGTAACTGTTTATTTCTGGATAAAGGTGCCATAAATTAGCAGCAGTTTTATTTGAGAACGCATTAGAAGCCATACAAAGTGTGATTTATAAATATTACACATCGCTTAAATGGGGGAGGGTGTACATTCCCCCATGCTTTGGATTAGTACCTTTTAATATTGTTTAGATTAGTAAATTGATAAGGGGCCGATCATTTTCTGATTGATTTCAATCCATCCATGTTTATAAAAAAATTGATTATTATCGGTATTTTGCCCAAAATTACTTAACAAGCTCTAAAACCTAAACGAAACATCTTACCTTGCTCAAATTTGAAATTTAGAATTAGGAAGCTAGCTAATAAAAAGACTTATAAAACAAAGGTTCTATGAGATCTTCGAGTGTTTGCTTTTGGAGTTTTTAGAGCTTTTTATTTGGATTGCATCATATTTCCTGGTCATAACTTGCTGTTGTCAATTGCTTTCTGAGGTAGTAGTAATTGAGTTTTCATTCTATACTGGTTGACTAATTTATTCCTCAGCTTGATTGATTCTTCTAGTGTCTCATTTATATACAATGTATGTTTTATTGTATCTTGGTATTTTTTAGGGTTTACTCCATTTATTATTTACCGTGTTCTCTTTCTCAGTCAGTGTATTTTCTAAAACAAATTCCTCGTCTGTTATCATTGATTGATTGTGCCTCGTGGATTCTTAAACAACGGTTTTCAGCTGAATTTTTTCGTTTCTCGATATCCAAGTTAGCCTCTAATTTTTTATTTAGTGTTTTGTTTTGTTGGTGCTCTGTGATAGCACTGCTATACAAAGTCGGTTTCTTTACTTTACCAGTGTATTGTCTACCTTAAAGATATTTTAAAATAATGTTTTTTTATTAGTTAGTCACTTGATACGAGGTTCTCCACTTTATGTATCACTCTCAATTGAAATGAAGTTCAAATTCAAAAATTTAGAAACAAAATTCTTGATATAATTAACCAAAATTTTAACTCAATCAGACTAATCGTTTTTGGGCTACATTATGATTGTTCTGGGCGAGGGTGTACACTTTACCCTTTAATAGCGAATGGTTAATACATTTTAGTTTAAATTAAAACAGCTAAATCCTATAAATTGTAGACAATATGGCGTCATTATGAGCATTGATTGATGGGTAAAAAGAATAAGTGTTTTTTTTCTTATCGTTCATCAATCAATGTTTACAGATTGATTTCCTCATTGTTCATTTTATCATTATCTGTAATTAATTTAAATGTTTCTGAATTTGATAAACCGAAATATTTATATAATTCTACAATACTCAAGTTTTTGTCTAAATTTTCTTTATTTATTATATTAACATTGAAATGTTTGCGATCCTTCCATTTTGTATTTTAGCAGGATCATATTTTTTGTTTTTTTAATTATATTGAAATTTATGAGGATAGCAGATAGAAAAAATATCACTAGGTAAATGTCTATGGTTTGATTTTTTGCTTCTATAAAAATAGGAATAAAAGTCACTTTGTCAGCCCCATATAAGATAATTATAAAATGTTTTAATGTGCATTCAACCCCTTTCACTGCTTAACCCTTCGTCGCGATCCCCCTAAGGTTTTTTGAAATTTAATGAAAAGTGGTTCAACTAATTTTCATTTGGCACTGAGATACTACATTCTGTTGTGGATATTTTTTGTAAGTATTTTTGGTCGGACCCCCCCCCCCCTCCTAATGTCACCGGACGGCCCTCTGAATATGCGAAATGGACTTTTAAAAATTCAAATTTAATTACAAAAACATTAAAGATGACCAGAAAGAACCCAATAATAAACCATTTTCCATCATTTAGAGCCATTAATTTGTGAGGAAAAACACTTTAAAAAACAATATTTATTGTCTGGCTCCAGAATAGTGGCCCTCAAAGATCATTAATTTGAGGAGTGACGCATCTAATTTTCTAATACATTATTTCAAATAGCTTTGTTTTGATTTTATATCAGTATTTGGTCTATAAATATCGATTTTTTAAATTAAAAAAATTGATAATATTTTTTTCAAAAAGTAGATGCATTTATATTGCTGAATTCCCAGTAGACCTACACAACAAATTTCAAGTTTGTATTAGCTTCCAAACGCCATAAATTAAGTTTTAAAAATACTCAATTTTCATTGGTTGTTAAAGTGCCCATCTGTTTGAAGAATAATGCTTGAGCTTTATATAAACCAAGAATTAGACTATTTTATTCAAATTTGAACACAGATTTAAGTAAAAATGACATAAAATAGTCAATTTTCATTGGTGCCCACTCACTCCATTGTGTTTTATATAAAAGGTCAGTAGCTACATGTAATCTAAAACACTGGAAGATTTCATCAATTTAAATACCTAAAATCGATAATCATATTCGATTTTTTTAAATTAAAAGCTGATGAATCTTTCTAAATTGGTCCATGGGAAGTCTGATATTCTGGGGGGGGGGGGTCATAACCCCCACTAAAGACGACCACTACTAGGACAACGAAGGGTTAATATAATTTAATGTTCAGAATTGCAGTGTATTTTATTTTTAGCTATTAATTTTGTAGTTGTTATTTATAGAATTTTATATTTTCATGACTTGCAGTGATTTTAAATCAATTGTATAATTGATAAAAGAATTATAGGTATCTAATTATATTGTATGTCGTGCTCAATATGCTGAGTTGCGTAGTTAATAAGCTTATTTTGGTATAATATGTAAGTATATCGAATTTTCCAAACTAACTATAATTCCGGGAACAGCAATCAAGATTTCGGAACGATTTTACAAAAATAGTTTTTCTTGTTTTCAAAGTAGGAAGGACATGTGGGTTTTTTTACGGCATATGAAGTTAACTACATAAAAAATACTAAATACAATGTTATTTACTTTACAATATTTTCAAAGAACTGACAAAAATATACATATTAAAGTGCATGTGGAAATATGCAATTATAACATTAATTTAAGAATTCATTAACCTAAAATTTTGTTCTGTGACACTATTTCATTAGTTGATGCATTTTTCTCTACTAATTTGCTGTATTACTTCATGTGTTATGCGTAGTTACATCCTTGCTCCCCATTGCTTGAGGTTGAGATAAATTGTTTCAAAGTGTCCAACTGATATTGGTGGCTATAATTCGATGTTAAATTCTTCTGCAAATTCTTGCTCGATCAGTTTTCAAATATGATCAGGTATAATGCACTAAAGTGCATAGGCTTTGTCCATTAAAGAAATATTTTATCATTTTAAAATATGTTTTCATATGATTTATTCACTATCATATCATTTACAAAGCTAGTATGTATATGCATTCTCAGTGTCAATACTTCGTATGGCCTCCATTGGCCTCAATGACTGCTCCAATGCGTCAACTCATGCTCCCAACCAAGTTATTGATAACTCGCTGTGGTATTTGTTCCCACTCCTGTAGCAAATTTTGGGGATGTCTTTGCTGAACGTGTTGTCCAAGATGATCCCACAGGTGCTCCATAGGATTTAGATCAGGGGATCTGGAGGGCCATGAAAGAACAGGGACACCACTGTTCCTTAGAAATTCTTGAACTCGATTGGAATTGTAAGCTGGAGCATTATCCTACTGAAGCATCCAGGGGAGTTAAGGATGATTTTCTTCATCTAGGAAACGTG
>JAUYWI010127672.1:0-10015 GCA_034780595.1 Parotoplana pacifica | reverse complement strand
ACCATCAACTCGAAGGAAGAATATACAGAACTTACGGACCTAATTGTTTAGATCATATTTTTAATTTCCATTATTTCTCTATCTTTGATTATGTTCTTTATTGTCTATGCTTTAATTGTTACTTTCGTTGTTTTTGATATGCCTTCTTAATTTTATGTGAACATGGCTTTTAACGGCGAAAATTTATAATTACATAATCAGCAGCTCCGGGCATTTGACTTTTTATTAATACTAAAATATGCTGCTTCGTGCCAATTATTTTTATTAAAATTATTTTTAATTTAAAAAATATATTTTGAAACTGAAATGTTATTGGAATACAACGAACAAATTAGATTGAACGTTTTAATTGACTTCTTAATTAAGATTAATATTTTACATCGCTGCACAGCTATTTTAATTTAAGTCTACTTCAGAATTGACTAAAAGCAATTTATTTGAAGGAAGTAAGTGTTACCTAAAAATTGTATATCATCTTTGATTCCTATATTTATACATACGTAGATAATATACATACATATCTACGAGATACGTTGCAGATATATTTTAATACAATAAAGTTCCTACGTAGGAAATGTCTAATTAAGAAATAGTGTTCCTAAAGTCTTATAAATAAAATTTCTATAAAATAGAATTGTTTAGATTTTAGTACTATCTCTAAACTAAAATTAATTTTATGTAGGCATTATGCATATATGTATATGTATCAAAATATTTTATTACTTGCCTACCTACAATTTGGCGTATGTGTACATACAATTCAATTTATATTTCGTCACTGATATTTTGTTGTATGTACATATATCATAGGTAGGTAAATGTTACAATTATGAAATAGATAAAACCTTTTCTCTAAATTTTCAGGAATTAAATTTCGAAAACTACAATCTATCTACAGATTTTTATCAAAAACGTCTAGTTTTATTTGATTGCCTCCAAATTTTAATGTAGCAATAAATAAACTTTTCCAAATCATTATAATTTTACCCATTACATGTCGGACCTCAAAATGAGATATTTAACTATTAAGGTACAAGAATTAACTTACTAAGCTTGAATAAAAAAACAATGGTAAGTTGAATTGTACCTATTTATTTCGAGGTTTGTATTTTGTGATTCTAACTATTTTTTAGACTTGGAAAGATCAACTCCTTCAATGGGATCCATCACAATATTCAAATGTTACAGAAGTGCGAGTTCCACCAACTAAAATTTGGACTCCAGATATTGTTCTTTATAATTAGTAAGTTTTTAAACTAAGTTTATTTTAAAGAAAATGTAAACCATCTCAATGTTTTATATCCTTTAATTATTTTTTTCTTTCTCCACATGGGTAGGATAATAATATTATTTATTACATTTGATCAATAGAATGGTGGTTTAATGAATGCCATTTAGGCGTTGGTGGCCCTTTTTTATCGTCATTTCCCCAAACATTTTCAAAGTCATGTTTTACCCAAAGACCATGACACCGAGAAAGTTAAAGTTAGACACAAATCATAGAAAACCCTAAACTGCTTCACGAACGTTTCTGATATTTGGCGAAACTATCTACCTTTTACACAAATCCAGGAAAACCAGCAAGCTTTTTTTCGGCCATTAAACCGCCAAAAAGAGCACTTTCAAATTCGACCACAGCGCATCTAATAAAAGAAGACTGATGAAAATAGGTGCAGTAAAACATCCTCTGTGTTTAAAGTTTCAACTTGATTATCACAATTGGATTGGTTCGAATATTTGGTATACCTTTTTTATCCCTAAATAGTGCATGGATTTTTCTACACACAATACAAAAATGAGTGCGTATATGTATGATATTTATTTGGCTAGTTCTATACAACCCAAAAGTCGAATTTTTTTACCTTGGTGACTAGGGCCAGCCACACTTTTACAGGACATGGGTGATTAAGGTGCAAGACTATACTTTTTCGTAGACGTGGGACTTGAATAACAGTTTCCAATTTGGACAATAAAATTTGCTTTCCCGTGCTGCAATTATTTTACATAACCCACAACTCCTGAAAAATCGGATTTTGGAAAGGGTGGCTAAAGCCGTCGTAGATTCTTAAGAGGCTAGGGGCCGTAACTGACAATCTACAATTTCGAAATGGGTATCTAGGGATTTCAAGCAGCACATGTTTGAAATTTTAAGGTCAAAGGAATAAGTTTTATAAAACAAACACTCAAATAGATTTTTATAGTTAAAGCTAAAAAGAGAATAACAGCATTAATTTCTAATGCAAACATAACCCCTAAATCTAATAACGATATCACGTAGGCCGCATGATATACATATGTTATTTGTCGGTTCTGAAAGAAAACTTGAGTCCATGTCATAGTAAGATACCTATATTTTTGATCAATTTATTTATAAATGGCAAATTTCGTTTCTTCTCAAACAACCAAGGAATTCTATGCAATGCACTTCTTGAAAAAAACAAAAGGCAGGAAGTAAATGCATAATTGCTATTGAATAGCATACCTAAATTTTATCAATATAAACATCAGTTATTTGGTTTTCAGGCTTTACAAAGTGGATCGTTTAATCATTTAACAGAAGCTATGTAATATAATTTTAGAAACTTTGATCTTGAAAAACAAGACGCGTAAATAAATACACAATACTTATTTTGTTGATATAAGCTATCATAAATATCATAATATATGCATCATAAATTTACATATGTATATTTAGTGCTGATGAAAGGTTAAAAGAACAACGCGATGTCCTGGTCGTAGTTGATTATCAAGGACGGGCTATGTGGATTCCACCCGCAATTTACAAAAGCACATGCACCATTGACATTCAAAGCTTTCCATTTGACCACCAGATGTGTCATCTAAAATTTGCCTCCTGGACTTACGACGGACTGAAACTGGACATTCAATTTTATAATAATCAATCTGAAGTGAACACAGAAGACTACACCAAGAGTAATGAGTGGGAGATTTTAGCCAGGCCTGCACGACGTGGCGTCAAGTACAGCGATAATAAACCGTTTCCAGACCTTACATTTTTTCTACTGTAAGCAGTTTTAAATTTCTTCTAAAACGAAAGTTTATTCCTAGTAATTCAGTCTGACACTTAAGTATCGCACCTTTTTGATAAATGCTTCTCCTCTTATTTAATAATTCCATTTATCGAAAAAATACATACTAAATTAACAAAATGTTGCAAAAGATTAAATTAAAACATAAATTTCGCAGCATTTGGGCTTATTTAATTATTTTTTTGTTTATACTAACATTCTGCTTCAGACAAGCCAGCTTAAAAATCAACTATTAAATTGTACAATAATAATTTCTACTTATTTAATTAGAACAAATAATGTCTTTAGTTTTTTGTTACTGAAAATAGATAAGTGATGCTATATTATTATCGTTTTGGGAACCAAAAAAGCACCCTAACCTTTTTTCAAAAATATAGAACACATTATTATTAATTTTTGCAATTCTAAAGCTAGAATTACTTACACGAAGAGCTTGGTTTCCGGGAGAAACTAGAGTTCCCTTGGTACCAAGCTCTCCGAGTGCTTAGCTCTTGAAAGCCAAAATAAACTTGCGAAGCATGCTCTCCATAGAAGTCTAGCTTAAGAATTATTTTTAAAAAAAATAGAATATCCAAACAGACTCAATTCTACTAAACTAAAATTATTATGCGACGAATTTGTTACATCACTTACAACTAATTCAAAACACTTAAAAAAGCTATTTTGAAATCGAATTAAATGGGAAACATAAATATGCAATAAAAAATCATCTTTCTTTAGCATGTTACAAAATATTAAAGGCAAATTATTTTTATAATTTTGAAATGTTTAGCTCGATTGAATTACAAGTTTCTCATTGTTGTTGTTTCCAAATTAAAAAAAATCAGATGTCTTCCTACTCCCTTTTTTGTTTGTTCATACAAATTTATGACTATTAAATTTCCGTTTTTTGTGTCGGTATATACATACATATGTAGGTATGTAAGCTTTTATCCATGGTTGTCTCTATTAGCATTACAAAACTATTAAACAATTTCATAATAATTGTTAAACTAATTTTGTTATGTAATGTGTGTTGTTAGTGACTAAGTTTTTCTAAAAGTTTTCTAGAAATATAGAAAATATGACCATTTTTTAATTCCATTACTCTTTTAGGCTAAAAAGAAATCCTGCATTTTATGCATATTTGTTGGTACTCCCTTGCGTTCTTCTTTCGGCGCTGACACTGGTAATATTTTGGTTGCCTCCTGAGTCACCGGCAAAAATGATTTTAGGTAAGAAAATTTAAATAATTTTCTAAACGTATTAAATGAACCTAGCATTAGAAATGTTGGCTAACATTTTTCATATAATTTTAGGAATGAATATTTTTGTGGCATTTTTCTTGTTATTGCTATTGCTGGCAGATTCCACACCTTCCGCATCAACAAATGTTCCTTATATAGGTAAAGTTAATTTTATGTTTTTTGTATGTACATAAGTAGCAAATGTATTAAATGAAAAATATTTAATATTTAACAAAATAATAATGTTCAATATTACAGCCTGTGCGTATTTCGTAGGGGTAATTATTAAATGTTGATATTTAAAATCAGTTTTTCATAATACACTTTAAACAATTTTGTTTGATTTTGAATTTATTTTAAAATAATAGCAATAAAATATTTTTTTTTTTATTTCTATTTTAGGTTATTATTATTGTTTGAATATGATCATCATTACTTTTTCTTCTTTTCTTTCTGTTATTGTCATCAATTTATACTTCAGAGCTGATAAAAGAGGCCCAATGCCTTATTGGCTAAAAAAGGTGTGTTGTCATATTCTTTCTCTTTTTCTAAGCAAACCTGTATTATGAATAAAACTGAAATTAAACAAAATAGTCAATATTTAAAAAATCAATAACATAGTAAATTAAAGAGGAAGAATTAATAAAAATATCAATTCAGGTGAGATACTCTTTAACAGCTTTCAACAGATAATTTGGCTAGTTAAACTCAAAAAAATATAATAAAATGAATCTTTTGTCTTTAATAAAGTCTCACTTTAAAAAGAAGAAATTGAGCTCTACCTATATTTAAGTAAGTAGGTACCTATATAAGTGATAAGTATTTTTTTTAAATTTAATTAAATTGACATTTTATAATATTTTTATTTTATTTTGTAATTATAGGCTGTTGATTTTCTCAGTGTCATGTTATGTATGCGGCAGAAAATCATGCCTGATGATAAAGAACGACTCACAGTCAACCCGCTTCCAGCCATCACACAGGAAAATTCAAACAACCAAAAAGTAATTCGTCTCAAACCACCGCCTTTTCGTAAAACTGCCGGAATAGCACAACGCACGGCGTTCGAACTTGACCGGCTGGACAATGAAATCCAGATGTTTCAACATTCCTACAACAATCAACATTGTAATAGTAGTTTGTCCACTTGGTCAACCGCTATACCCTCAGCTATACAACCCACAAATCGAACTGGCTATGGCTTTTCTGAATCTTCGCGACCGTCTAGTATTCTCCCGCAATCGGCCCCACCACTGTCCTCATCATATCAACCACTTAATCAATCGCGACCAACTTCATGTCCTTTACAGGTAACTAAAAAATATCGGTATTTTAGTTTACTGAGTTGAAAGTGTGATTAGTGTAAGGAAAGCATTAAAAGTCAGCCAATGTAGTTGAAATGCATTGATATAAAATTTTGTAATGAAATGACTTCTATTAAACCACCATTTTGCTTTTGTGTATAAAATAAATTTCATAAAGTAGGATTATACAGATTATACAAGATTGCAATGGCCAAATCGGCATTTATAAGAACAAGAGAATTACTAACAAAAATATTACGACTAGAAACTAAGAAGAAACTCGTAAGACAATTGTATGGAGTATAGCAACTATATGGAGCGAAAACCTGGACATGCAAGAAAAAGACAAGAAGAAAATTGAAGCGTTAGAAATGTGAATTTGGAGAATAATGCAACAGATAACATGGAAAGACATGAAGACAAATCAAGAAGTACTCCAACATGTTGGAGCATGATGGAAACAATAATCAGAAGAAAGAAGAATTGGATTGGGCATATAAATACGTGGAGAAGGAATGGTCAAAGCAATTCTGGAAGGTCGTGGAAAAGGAAAACCAAGAAAAGGAATGTTAGAAGAATTCAAACCAAACACCTATAGCGAATTGAAGGACCGGACAGCAAACCGAGAATGATGGAGAAAGTGGATGCCATAGAATTGAACCTACCTAATAACTGATTCGGCAGAACACACACTATAGATAGATAGACAGATTATATAAATATTTCAATCTAAGTTTATACATTAATTTTCCTTCCTCTTTAAAACTAACTCTATGTATATTCTTTTGGCAGGAGGAAATTCTTTCTCAATCTCCACTTAATGAGAATAGTTCACCATGGCTATATCCAGAAGAAGCTGCTATTCAAGAAAAAGAGCAACAACGTATCCAAGAAGAGGAAGAACTCGAGCAACAACGACTGTACCAGCAGGAGCAAATGGCCAACCAGAGATTTCAGCAGCAGCAACTGGAACAGCAACAGCAATTACGTAGTCAAAATGTTGAAGAAGAAGATAGCTTGGTATTTACTGCCATCGATACCCTTCTAGAGAACAATATTGATGATGAAGATAATGTCAGTTCAGATCAAGATATGAATGGGGCCTTCTTTTCTGGGCTCAATAGTGCTTTAGGTGGGTCCAAGAATAGTAGTGTGAAAACTTTAATTACCAAATCGATGGAGCCAGACTTGTGTGAGATAAGGCGAGCCATTCGCAACCTTATGGTGCGCCTCACAGAAAAAGATCGTCGTACTCGAATTATGCGTGAGAGCCGCATGGTTGCATTGGTATTAGATCGGATATTTTTTTGGTGTTATTTTCTGCTAATTTTGGCAGCTGGACTATTTTTGCTATTACCTCGGCCGCCAAGTATGACAATGGAGGCCTTTGTTGAGAAATATATGGAAAGGTACAAAATTCCAACACATACTACATCAAACCAATAGTTTTAATCAATTGTTAAACATAGGGTGATCTGAACAAAACCAGAAGATGTTACTTTAATCATACTTTTTCAACTGATATCAATCATATAGCTTCAATGAGCACCTTACAAATAATACGTTTTATATAGTAGTATCTAAAAAAACAATGTACAGGACGGTATCTAATCTCCTTGTTGGTATATAAATGCAATACCTATTTCATTAGTTTTTAAAAACAAGATTTAAATTAAATTAAATTAAATTTTGCTTGGGGCAGACAAATGGATTTTGACCAGACTATTTTATTGTCATCACTGGTCATCGGTAACTTCAGTGCTAAAATATTTTGTTTGGGTCATGCATTTTGTGCACTAGTGTTCAAACGTAGGTACATATCCTATATAATAACAGTTGTAAACGATTGTATATACTCGTACATACATACATTATACGTAGTTTTATTTACTCCAATGTAATGTAGCTTGAGTTTGTGACATTCAATATCTGTTTCTATTTTCTGATACCTATTTACATACATTTCTGCAGTTGGACTACTAGATAATATTTATAATAAAAATATTAGTTACAAGGCAGTACTAGTTTCTAAAACATAGTAGTGTTTAATTAGCTATATCCTACTGAACTTGATAATGTAATACCTACTTACATTCAGCACATCCAATTCAAAGATTCTTGGCTCATACTCGTAGGTATAAAAGGAAAAATGAATGTCGGTTTTTCTATTTATATTAATGTACATCACAAAACATTTAAAAAATTATAAGTTATTTTTGTGGTGTATATATAAATATTTTTCAAACTAAAAAACGCCATTCATTTAGTATCCCTAATACCTGACTAGGAGAATTTTACTACCTAAACTAAAGCCCAATTTTCCCAGTCATCTTTCTTAAACATCAATTTAATTTTCCTGACGCCATTTGTCGATATGAAGAAGGATGGGAGGTGGTTGCTACCCATGCTGTCCAAATACTCTCCTAAATCAATCCTTGCTGAGATCTTGGCTAGATTACGCTGCGTTTTTTTCTTGAGTACCTAAAGGCCAAGAATCGTTGAATTTTATGTGGGTGAATGTCATAATGTCCTTCCTGATGACCTGGTGGTTCGGTCAACACATTTTGAAACAATTTATTGGTAATGTATTTCAGCCCAAGTACTACCCGAAAATGGGGTAACATTGACTGGTCGGGGTAGCTTTGGCAGTTTGTAAGAATCCGTGTTATTTATTTAAGTTAGTAGGATAAACTTTTGGCACGCATCAAAATAATTCTTTAATTGTCCAACTAGTATAAATACAACACTTCTGTTTTCAACTTTGGAAGAAAATGGCTGCATCTGTCAAAGCCACTGGAATCCCGGATGTCCAATTTGTTGATTTCGTGGTGTCAGTGAAGTGCCAGCAAATTTAGACTTGATGCTACTAGCATGATAGGAATTCTACTAGGTGTGGTCAGAACCAACCAAAACTGAGGTGTGCCTGGACGCAAACTACTAGTGGATGGTCCCAGCACAAGTTCTCACAAGTCCACTAACCATGTGGTCCTAAATAGCCTCAGCGCTAGAGCTTAGACAATGAAGACGATGCTATGCCAGCGATGTGGAACTGCTTCGGGTGGTTAGTAGGAGCTGACGAACTGGACTCAATACATCGTGTGTAATGACTGACTGTGCGGTAAATGTCAAACAAGCGACGATATGTTTGCAAACGCTGAGGCGTAAGTAGGTATTATTTGTATCGTTAATAAAACATACATTTAGCATTGCTCATAACATCATTAGTGGCTTATTGTACCTATAAAACCAATTTTTATTAAATGAAGATTGTATTAAAGTTACCGCATTTTTAATACAAGAACACTTTGGCATGACAACAGAAATATTCAAAAATCTTTTATAAAATCAACAATTCTTCGAAAACAAATAATTCCGATGTACTAGTGATCGATTACACCTCAGTTGAAGTTAATTTTTTAATAGTGATTAACATAATAAACAGGGATGAGTTTAGCCGATAAAAAGCTTCGCGGAAAAATAAACTTGGGAAGGGGCCAAACTATGGCGAGCCCTACCACCTATAACTCTTAACCGAATTTAACCAAAGTACAAAATTTTACCATTTGACCAAAAAAATGCAAAAATCGGAGCAATTTCGCGGGAAAAAAATCATCCCTGAATAAAATAAACATCTAGACTGCAGCTTACAGCTGGCCAGGACAGGAAATAATTTTCGTGTGAAATATTTTACGCAAAACAACTTTTGAAAACCTACCAATGTTGCTGCTCTCCTTTGTTGATGGTTTTGTGCCATTTCTACTCATGTAAAATCTAAATGTATCAGATAGCTACAAATTTACAGAAATCAATAAAAAGAAAGTACAAGTTGAAACCATTTATTTTAAAAAATAAGTAAGTTACAGATTTAATTGATTTATTATGCTGATGAAAGAAAAGATGAGTACAATGTTTGAAATAATATGTATATCACCTCTCTGCTTGTTCGTTTTATAATAAAATATAGGGTCATTACAAAAAATAGTTTTTCAAATATATACATCAGACTGGGCTAAAATATTAACTGACCCATGAAATTTGGTATCACCACAATGTAACTCCCTTTTTAGACCTATCAGTCAACGGCCCTATCACCTCTTTAAAAAGACAACCCACGGAAAGTAGATCCGTCAAGAATTAAAAATCTTTTTTTTTTCGTAATGACCCAATGCATTTTGAATTATTCTATTTAATGAAATGGGACACAAACTAAGTCCGCACAATTATAATATATGACCAATCTTTAGTTACTACATACGGAGATAGCTCTCTTTTCTTTAGTTCAAATAACATTGGGTGTTAAAGGTAAACTTGGTGTTAACAATCCAACCAATTTTAGTAAGTATGCGCTGTAATTATACAAAATAAATAATAGTAAACTTTTCAATAAATACAAATGTTAATTTTTTTTAAATCATTCAATTCTACCTCCCCCCCC
>JAUYWI010127661.1:0-10015 GCA_034780595.1 Parotoplana pacifica | reverse complement strand
AAACAGCTTTAGTGAAGTACCTTTGTACTCTTTCAACCATAAAAATGTCTCTTTTGAGATAAGGAGACCATACAGGGATATTTGATTCTAGAACTGGTCTAACATAAGTAATATAAGCACGAATAAGTATAGAAATATCGTTTGTAGAAAAAGATTTCAAAATTAGCCAAGCTCTAGTGTAGGCACTGGATGAAACATGAGTACAATGCTGAGAGAATTTAAGGTTAGAGCTAATTATAATACCGAGATCTTTTGTGTGTGTTACAGTTGGAAGATTTGTGTTACATAAAGTGTAATTAATTATTACTAGGTTAGGCTGGGTTTCCTAATGACATAGATATACATTTGTTTCCTGCAATTTTAAGTTGCCATGTTTGAAGGATAAGAATATTTATAATAAGAAGGAGAAGAATAAAAAAAAACGATTTTTGACCCTTTCCTTCTAGGCTTTTGTAATGGTATGCAAATGAAAGTTGGCATACCATGGTTATCTTTACTGCGATTTGCAATTGTCGATTATGTGATTTTCTTCCAATCAATGATATCACTGTAATGTAGCTCAGTAACAGTTTGTGATGGGAACTGGCCATTTATTGAGAACCATTCACATGGAGTGTAAAGCACTCTATTTTTCGACAAACGTTCAATGTTCAAGTGTCGACTGTCGCCTTCATTTTGAGAGCGCCCACTTACCAGAAAGAAAAGGTTTATACGCTCAATGCTTTTGGAATTTTTCTAAAACGTAAAGAAACATTTCATAAATGTTAAATTCTTATCACTAAAAAAAATCACTTCTTTATCTTGCAACCATTTATATAAGCATGTTCCAATTTCACAGCTGCCTCGTTTTGCGATACCATCATACTGTACTTTGGTTCCGTAACCATAGATCGTGAAATTGTAGCAACTTGGTTTACTAGTGTAATATCTGCAGTTTTTGTTAATATCTGGAGCAAAATATTTTCATATAGGTATATAGAAAATGCAAATAGCTTTTTAATAAGCTAAAAACAGTTAGAATATAAAATAAATGAAAAATGAATGACATAAAGTTGGCATAAGAAATACATTTGTAAATGAAAATCGTCACATAATGGAAAATGCGATTGACATGTAATATTAACAAATATCATTTTAAAAAACACTCAATCTATAGCATAAACAATAGCACAAAGATATAATTAAGCGTACAGCTATCATTATTTGGAAAGAAACTTTTCGATTACATGATATAGTGATGGTTCTATATAGATGAAAATATTGCATGCAACTGCAACAAAATTGATAGAACTACTTTTTAAAGAAGTGATTATTACAGAACATTTACATAAGTAGAAGTTCTGTGGGAAGACCTAAAAATTAGAGTTCAAGTTATTTTTTTTAAATTGAAAAACAGTTTATAAATGGCAAAATAATCGAATAATTTTCTAAAATGTGGTAGTCATGGGTCGGCCGGTCCGCATGACTAATTAGTTTAAACTACCCGCTGGTGGAGTGGGGCTGGATGGTCTCGATGAATGAGGAGTCTTTTGGCCATTTGGTGTGATTGGAGGTTTGGATGTTGGCCATTGGCACCATGGTCGACACGATTTCACTCTTGATGCATAGTAAATATGTGAGTTGCATATTCTTGGTCTCTGATCATGGTAAAATGGTCTGGGAGTGTATGATGAAGCTTTGTTGGTTTTGTGATGATGGGGACTAGAGTTTCGATGAGAAGTGTGTGAGGTCACCTGATTTATTGGTATGAAAGGAGTGTCCTTGGCGGCCACTACCATCATGGAATCAGCTATTTTCGAAAATGTCTCCAAATCACTACTTTCATGGCCGACAAGAGCTGAATGAATGTGAGCTGGAAGTGCAGACACAAGGCGAGACATGATTATTTCGTCATTGCTGGCAAGACCCACATCAGTAAATTTATGGCAGAGTTCATTGATAACTTGAGATGGCCTTCTATCTCCAATATTTACTGTTGCCAAAGCTTCCTCAATGCACTGGTGATGATTGGCTTGTAGACTGCTTATCACACTGGATTTCAGAGCCTCATATGTTTCCACCAATAAATCAACGTCACACACAATATGCTCTGGCAGAGCTGCTAATACATAGTGGAATTTACTTACGGGAGAAGTAATTCTGGCCAACATGAACTGTGATTCTATTTGCCGAAACCACATCTCAGGCATCTTCATGTAAAAGGGTGGTGGTTGAACATTGACTCTATTAATATCTGGAGTTTTGTCTGCATTATTTTCCATCTCTCTGCTACCACTTGTAGGAGATAACAAAGAAGGCAGAGGAAAATGGTGTATATTTGTTAATGATGATGAGTGATATATATACATTCAAAATCTGTCAGAAATGGATTTACTATCTAATAACTACTACCTGTTATTTGCTATGCTGACAATAGAATTCTGATATGTTATTTCACAAAGTCCAATTAATTACACACTATACTTGGTCAGTAGTATAAGAACAAATATGATAATATGATTAAATGTGAAAGGCAGAAAATGAATGTTCATAACAAAACATTCCTACAAATGCTACACATCCATCTCTGCCTCTATTTCTAGTGGGATCAATTCCAAAGCTGCATTGATCAAATGACCTATACAATAGGAATGCATGTCCCAACCATTGGGATCATCTAATACAGCTTGTGCTTTTTGGAAGGTGTGAAATTCCATCATTACCCCCCCCCCATCCTAGTTAACCAACCTAGGAATTGACAAAGAAGCCAACTGCAACCAATAAAATTTGAGAAGTTGAACAACTAAAATTAATCCAAAATAAATTACACTAGTCCAAAATGAATAATTTTTCTAAATTCTTCTCTCAATATCAACTACAAAGGATAAAATTTATAATATTTACTGCATCACTGATTGAAGTGAAATATAGATCAAAGCACCAGTCTTTATATAATACTATACCAGCAATGCTTCATTTGCTCATCACAATGGGGGGGGGTATTAGGTTCATTTCTGAGTTGATTAAGACCAACTCCTTTTTTTACCCTTCTCTGTATGGATCATTTACAAATACATCCATAATACAATGTTATTATGGGTATTAGGCAACATGACACCTTAGGTTCTTTTCCACTTAATAACTACTGCTAGGGACACTAATATGGCAAAGCAACAAGCAATTCTTTAAATAACTATCATTTTTAAAGGTATTTGATTACATGTCAACCTTAGCTAGTATCATCACTTTTGGAAAACAACCTTCTAGCTTTTCCCACATTTGGGTGGGGTCACTGGTGTGGATCATTTTCCTCCACTTTTTGCAGTCCATTCCATCAAAACCCCATACTCCCATATTTTCATGGATGCCATCCCCATTTCTGTTTGGGTCTTCCAACACCACCTCTTCCCCATCTTCATTTTTCTGACTATTCTACCTACATAGTCCACTGCATGTTCTAACTGCTAGAGCCTCACCTCCCTCAATTTTCCTTTCAATTCTCCAATAGTCATCCTCTCCTTCACTTTGTCAAATCTTATCAGTCCTAAAGACCACCTTAGCATTTACATCTGCCACCTGCATATTTTGTCATTTTGTCTCCATCCCATACAGCATTGTCTGGTACTTTTCTGGCACATATAACACAAGTTATCCTTTTGCATTTTGAATAATAACTAGATTATGGGAAGAGTGATGGTTGTGTACACATAAAACTGGTTAAAACTCACTGCTGAGGGTCCTAAGTCCTGAACCATATTTCATGTTATTGTTTTGCATTTTAACTATTTTACATTTTTCATTTTTGACTGGATTGTTTTATGGTTTACGATCTTGAAGGGATGTTGTTTTTATGTTGAAGCCATAGTTATTTTTACACATCTTTTGGTTGGATTACATTCATTTCTATTATGTTAGTACTGTTAAAGGCTTGACTGATATTATTTCTTATTTTAATGTTTGCTGCAGTAAAGATTTATTCTACATATTGAATATGTAGTTATCTTTGGATGTCAATTTTTAAAATGGTTAAAAAGATATTAATTATTGTGCTACCAGTTATTGATACTTTAAAATTTTCCTAGAAAAACCTTGAAAAATGGCAGAAATCCTGCTTATAGCTTTAGCTTTTCCAATATCAAGTTTTCTACAGTGCTTAAATAATATTAATTTACAGTCCTCTTACTGGCAGAGTTTTTTTAAATATTTACAAAGAATTCAAATTATATTTTTATATTATATTATGTTCAAATGAAAGAAATATCATGATTGACTATATTGTAAGCTATGCAAAATCCATTGAAATTGGGAATCAATATATTGATTTACAGTAGGTTAACCCTAAATTTAGTTGAGTATTGGATATCTGTGAATTAGACAATTTACCAAATAGAATGGACAATCTACTACAAAATTCATAATCTGTTATGGTTAATTGATAACTGTTAGCCAAATGATGTCTAGCTGATCAGCCTATTGATTAAATCATAAAATTACTGCTATTCTTGTTTTCTACTTTATTATAATTTTGTTGCCAGCCCTTCATTGGTAATAATTATGGACTATATTCAAAGAATTCTTTGAGTATATCTTGACAAATTAATGTTGAATCCTAGACAAACATTGGGAAAGCATTTAATTAGACCTGATTAGTAGCTATCCATTTTCCTATTGTATGTATTTTTTTATTGGAAAAAAGTATTTGATATGTATGTACATGGTTACACCCAAATTAAAATTTATAAAATGTTATGGCTTTTTATAAATAAACATAACATATTTTTCATCAACGTGCATTTCTAAAATTGTTCAGATAGCTATTAGTAGGATGCAAAATAGCCCTGACATTTATAAATTATAAAAAGAATATTTCATATATTTACTGTATTTTGACTGAATTAAAACATTGAAAGGGAAAACAATAACGTATAATGTATATACATACAGTCATCTTTCATATATCCACATGACTTCTTTCTTGGTAAAAGTTTATGATTATGTGAATTCAAATTAAACCACATGAAATTTTAGCTACAAAATTGTTTATACCAATCTAATCACAACACAATTATTAGACAACATAATATTTTTTTAGGCACAGAATAGTCATTTATACTAAATGTTGACTCTCACTGGAAATGAATCTTTTCTATAGTAAATAAAATTCAACAATTTTTATAAAATTTACTAAATTAAGACACTCAAAAGTAGCATAATGTTTACACAAATAAATTCATAGATTTATAAATTAAGATATAATTTTGTTTAAAATATTATCGAATATGTCTTTATATCCATTGCAGAGTCTATATAGCAAATTGTTCAATTTAAGTAATGGTATGATGATTATCAGTGCTCCTACAGGTGCCCAAATGCCCAAAAATTCCCTAAATTTAAATTGTATGCCTGAAAAATTACATTTGTAATGCCTGAAATTTTTTTGTATTTGTATGTATAAAAAAGACATTGTATATAATATATATATATATATATACATTATATTTTGACACTTGCTTGTTCTTCCACATGGAAATGCAGAGGTGGAGAGGGTTTTAGCAACCTAAAGGATGTCATGCACTACAAATGGCTTTTATTGGACCCAGTTACAGTTAAGACACTTATTGTTTCCAGGTATTGTTTGGCTGTTAAAGAATGGATTACCCAAACCATGCCAGTGACTCCTTTTCTTCTTGATTTGGCATCAACAGCTTGTGCAAACAATCAAAAAGGACTAAATGATTAAAACAGAGGCAGATGAAAGGGCAAAAAGAAAGATTTGGAAAAACAGATACTTGAAGAGTTGAGCACTGCCCAAGCACACAGTGATACAATAAAAATCTACAGTAATCATCAACTGAGAATGAAGAGCAAATTGCACAGAAGATCGAAGAGAAGCAGTGAATGGCAAAGTTATGGTGGATTTGCAGCAGAGGGCACAAAAGTCTGATGAAGATTTTGAGAATCTGCACAAAAAAAACAAAATTAAATTAAGAAAAGACAACATGAAACAGCAAATATAGTTGATAGTGTTATAAAACAACATGCAAAAACCATTGTTGCCAATGAGGGAGAGCCTCTGGCTAAGAAATCAAAAATACAATAGAGTCCTTAGTTGGTTCAGATTGCATGACCAACTAACAGAATCTAAAGCATTATGTATACAAATACAAATTTAGAGACCTGCATACAATTACCATATATATAATTAATGAACTAGTGTATTGAAACCTTTTTACATTTATGTCTTACATTCCCAATATACACTTACTCAGAATACCTTGCTATTATACTCCTTATATTTTATTCCCCTGATTTGGTAGTGTAAGATCAACTAGAATCATACAACAGAATCTTGTATATAGAAACCTATTTACATTCCCAGTACATACATATACTGTAAAAAGTACAAAAAGCCTTGTTATAATACTATTTTTACTTAGCTATGCTTTCAAAATAGCATGCGGGTTTGGAATTTTGTGATTTTTATGATGGGTTTAACAAAATGATAATGATATTTTGGGACTGCCCGAAAATTTAAGAATTGGCACTGTACTATCAAAAACTTGGTGTTTTCTATCTCGTAATAGTATGGATTTTGGATAAAAAAGGAAAGGGATCTAAGAATTCAATGTGTTTCAATTTTCACATTATTCTGTGTTTTTTAGAATTTTTTAAATAAATAACAATAAATTAAATTGTCTGAATACTGAACTTTTCGTAAAGACTGCTTTAGCTAAATATCATGTAGTAGGGTGTAATAACCTTCATAGTTTGTTTAGTGTAAAACTATTTTAAAAAGTTTAAATAATAATTAAGTTGAATCCATGAAAATGAATATTGTTCAAAACAAGATAGACTTCAGGTTTAAAATAAGAGTCTCTATTTAGGGATAGTTTTTAACCAAAATGTCAATTGAAGTGCAATTTAGTCATTTCTTGTAACCAACTTGAAAGTTTTTTTTTTTGTTTTTTTTTAGGTGCTACAACAAAGATTATTTTGGATGAAACCAAGGTGCCCAGGAACAAATTATCCCGAATTGTGCGCGGTCTAATAAAGAAGCAGCGAGTGAAGGAGACCAATGCGCCAACCGGCTACAAGCAGAAAGTCTATCTGGCCTTCGATGTGGAGCCCAGTGCGGAGCTGAGCTGGGGCAGTTTCTACTCCGGTGAGGCGAACTTTGAAGAGGAATACGTGGAAATATTGAGGAACCAGTGTAGCCTTTATCTGGAGAACAAGGTGACTTTTTTGTGTGGAGGGGTATTCATTTCTGTCATTGTCTATCAGATAGCTATTCACATGTGACTATGAAAAAAATCTTGCTCGATATATTAGCGAAAGTTGTGTGTTTTTAAACTTCAAAATGACAGTGAATAAAGCATATGTGCTATTAATTTAATTTATTTAGTACCTACATTTTGGTAATTTATTTTGTAGTATTCCATATAAAATGCCTTTATTTGATATTTTGTCACTTTTAATCGTGTTCATTCAAGATAATAACATTTTAAAATTATATACTACTCTCAGTAGTTTTGTTTATATTATTTAATCGAGGCCTATATACCATTATTTAGCTCTATAGGATACATTCTGGTTGTTACTTGCAACAAATGAGACGCCGAAAAACCTTAACGTACTTCCATGAATGGTGCAGTAAATAAATAGAGAGTGTAGTGGTATTGGACGAAGAGACGGGTGTATGTCAGTCACTTTAGACCGTGAAGTTTATTTGTAATTTTGAAAGAATGAACGTCAGTGCTAAATAGTGACATAAAAATACTTCGTGAAGCGGTGCCAATAAATTCTTTCTAAATATCTACCAAATATACAGTCAGGCGCTTTATGTTTGTGTCTAAAGCTCTCTTATATTTGTGTTTCATACATTGTAGGCTGCCATGGCCGAAAACCACACAGAACTACAGCTCCGAAGGAAGGCAGCATCGGTATCAGTGACCGAAATTCATCAACATATCAATAGTCTTAAAATATCCACAGTAGGTTTATAAAGTTCTATGGTTTTTGGCGGTTGGAGGAGGCGGTGTTCCAAAAGTCACACTGTTGAAGTGAGAGTTGTGAAATTAGTGAGGGATCAAGGGTCTTTTTTCAATAGATTTGACATTATCAAGCTGTGTCATTGCTTATATTTCTGCTTAGATGATTAACTGTGTTCTCTCTAGGTTCCTCTGTCTCTGGATGACATCATGACCATCATGAACTGTCTGGTCAATGACGGCATGGCAGAAAGACGGCTGGGTGTCTCTGAGCAGCAGAAGTCCTCTGTCGACTTAGACGACACCTCCGCCTCCATTGAAGACGCTCCGGCTGCTGACAACGTCTTCTACAGCAAAGCAATACCCCTGATTGAGGCCTCTGGGCTGGCCAAGATTCCCTGTGGCGCGTGTCCGGTGAGTCTGTGTTTATGGCAACTTTCGCACTGACATTTTACTTATAAGTGAAATGGGAGTGGATAGCCAGATTGCCCGTCTTTTGTATAACTAGTGCAATAGAAAGTAGAATACTTTTCCCCTGTGTGGGCACTGCCATTTGTCCAGCTAAAAGACAGTCGAACTTTCCATTGGTTTTTGACTGTATAAGTCTTGTAAATATCAGATTTGCTCGTTTCAAGAGGCACCTATGACTTTTTTTAATCGTAGAAAACTCTATATTTTATAGAAGAAATTTGTTTGATAAGAAATTTAATGATTTAAATGTTGAAGAGAGTACGTCTCATGTTTTTGATTGAAATATATTCTATAAGTAGGTTCTCTCATAAGGAATGTTATTGATTTGTTTTTTCAAACTACCTAGTAAGCTGAAGTCAGCTAAATAACAAACTTTTTCTTTAAATATGTATAAGTACTTTCACACATTCCAACTATTCTTTTTTTTTCTATGGGAAAACTTCCATTACCTACATACGTGCAGAGACTGTTGATAAATCAAATTACATTTTAAGTGAAATAATATCAACTAAATGTTATTTTCATTGACTGTTTACGTTGTCATGTACGTATAATGTTGTCCAACTGAATTCCCATAATATACGTAGATACCTGCTTGCTTATCTTGTGCAGTAATCTATTCCATAGGTCTGGTTTAAAATCGATATCTGTTGCAGGGACATAGTCTATATCCCTGGTCTGTTGTATCCCTTTTGACTTACTGACCTATATTTTGCTTGTAGGTTCGTTTTGACTGTCGACCCGGAGGTTTGATATCGCCCGAAGGCTGTGAATACATGAAAGAATTCCTCAGTTTTTGATGAATAGATTTTTTTAATTTGTAGGTATTATTATTTATTTGTGCTTAGAATCAATTGCTAGGCCGCGCGCCAATTTGCTTAGAATGTTTCATATTGATGGAGATTGATTGGTAAATACATAAAAATCGAACAATCCAATCTCCATTCTTATTTATCCACGAGAACTACCCAGTGATCTAAGATTGTAGGTATTTCTTCTGGTAAATGAAAAGCGCATTTAGCTTCTTATTGAGAAATATTTGTTATATTTCCATAAAAAGGAAAGTGTCCAAAAATAGAACTTCCAATTTTGATTTATATTTTCTGGCCAAATCACTGAACTACTAATAGTAGTATTTAACTTTCTCTGACTTAACTACTCAATGGTATTAACTATTTGAGCAATGAGGAGCTTTCATAGACTAAATTAGAGGGACTATAAGGAGCTTTCATGGGTTAACTTAGAGGACTATGAGGAGCTTTCATGGATTAACTTAGAGGGACTATGAGGAGCTTTCATGGATTAACTTAGAGGACTATGAGGAGCTTTCATGGACTAACTTAGAGGACTATGATGAGCTTTCATGGACTAACTTAGCGGGACTATGATGAGCTTTCATGGACTAACTTAGCGGGATTATGAGGAGCTTTCATGGACTAACTTAGAGGGACTATGAGGAGCTTTCATGGACTAACTTAGAGGAGCTTTCATGGACTAACTTAGAGGGACTATGAGGAGCTTTCATGGACTAACTTATCGGGACTATGAGGAGCTATCATGGACTAACTTAGAGGTAC
>JAUYWI010127650.1:0-10015 GCA_034780595.1 Parotoplana pacifica | reverse complement strand
CAGAGTCTGCATCTCTCATGATCTGCTCCGTGTAAAGACTGAAGAGATGAGGGGAAAGAATGCATCCTTGACGCACTCCTTTAAGAATTTTGAAAGGTTCTGAATGGCTTTCACCCCATCGAATAACTGCTTGCTGATTGTTGTAGAGTGAGGGGATAAGTAAGCTCTACTGTTTATTAATGAATGGATATAAAATGTGTCTGTGATCGTAATGAAAAATATCAGTAATAAAGTTTTATTTAAATATACCAAAACATGCTTGAAATTAGCGTTTATTTTGCATTGCTGACAACCCAGGAGGCGCTTTCAGGGGTTTCAGGGTGCCCATAAAATCCCCCCTTTTGAAATTATCTGGGTAGCTAAGTTAATATTAATGGTTCGACTCAGCTATTTTTAAAATGTGACTGTAGAATGTCTGCACTGCAGACGATATTCGATCGATCAAACGGGTACAGCCACAGAATAATCATTTATACAGAATATCTTTTCACAATAGTAAATAAAATTTAACGATTTTTATAATAATTGGCATCTAAAATATCTACACCACCCAGTATAATGCTTGTCAACAGCTGGACGGAAAAGCTCAATTCGACGTTCTGGAATAGCTGGATGTATATTTGTCACGGGATCAGCACCACAAACGTAGATGCTACAACAACACATTTGTTGTCTTGCTAAGTAACCAGATGCAGTCTGGCATGGGCATTATAATATCTTCAAATGTGACATCACGTTCTGCTGACTTCTCCTTGACATCAAAATATACCAAAAATACGTTTTATATATTTTCCATCTTTTAGTTCATTAATTGTCTTCTATCGCTAAGTTGCATTCAATTCGCTTTCAAGACATTTTTACTGAGCTGCCTGTGAATTCAGTCATTGTTTGTATCACCCGTACTTCACTTCTAGTAAGTATATAACTAGGTAGAACGGTTTAAAATGATTCACATATAGCTTTTTATGCAGCATGAATACCATTTTTGCATAGACGTTTTTAGTAAGTCTTCTTGTAAGTATATAACTAGATCTATCAGTGACGTTGGCATAAAGCTATTTCAGACAGATTGCCGTCTGGTGACATCAAAGTTAGTTCAAACGTTGAAATGATACAAAACCAAAATAAAAATTTCATCATATTATTAATCAGTTTTGGAGTTGCAACTATTTTTATGCTCTGTCAATTCAAAACTGACAAAATCATTTCATTGTCAAATTTCATAAATAAACTTTTGAACAAGAAAAATGTTTTAGTGCCTCTTCAAAACGTTGTAACCAAAATACAAAATATTATATTCATAATTTGAAGTCTCCCATCTATGTTGGTACAATATAGTTTTAATCAATCAATGTCAGTTTCACAAAAATAAATAAATGCTAAAACTATAAATTTATGTGGTGTTATTGATTTGAGAAATATAAAAATCTGTATTAGGGTTTTTAATATGAAATACTGCTTATTTTTTCTATTACTAATAATAGTAGATAGATAGTAAATTAACACGAAATATCAAGTACCTAACTCAAATAATTTTAATTTGAGATTATCAAGATATTGAATCACCAGTCAGTAGAGCACCACACTAAAATCAAGATGAAAATTTGCTATACCAACACTGCTTTACTTTTGAATAAAATAATGTCACGGCAAAAAAATCTAGTTTCGATCCACCGACCTCTGGATTTGGGCCATCAGGCTTCCACTGCACCACACTGCAGTGAACCAGACCCTTCACATTTTCGTGATCTATTTTCGACGAATAGATTCTACGGACTTTTATTGCTTTTGATAACTGTGCACTAATTTATTAATACAAATGTCTATAGCTTTTAGTCAATATCACTTTAATGTCTACTCTCTATGTTCAAAATTTGAATTTACAATATTTTTTAAGTTTACACTGGAATATAAAATCAAATAGCTTCGTTTATATTCCTAAGTACGCACTATTACCTGGCATTGAAATATGAAGCATTTTAATAAAAACGAAAGAGGTAATTACCGACCAAACAAATTAAATAAATAAAACATTGAACAAAAAACATGTTTTACATAAAGTGATAAAATTCGCAGCAATAAGTTTGTCGCGTGTCAGATATTTCGTATTTGAGATAAAGCTCAATATCAAGGTAATTGATTAATATTCGCCATTCGCCCCAAAATAATAATTCCCAAAAAATTAACATTAATCTTTTTTTATAATTTTATTTAAAAGAATACTTTTGATAAATTATAACAGTTTTAATAAAAAAAAAATTTTAATTAAAATTTGTTTGCTTGAATGATTAAAAATATTTTGCAGGTTTAAAATTACCTATCCATATTAGTATATTAAAGGATCTAATACATTTTATTTTTTACAATGCAATATTCTTATGTTTATGCATGCTTTATTTGCTTCGTAAAGCCGATAGGTACTGCATAGTGTGAATTAAATTGTCCTCTATTAAAATCATTGATATGATACTAATAATAAAAATATATACTTATGTCTGCCAAATGTTGAAGCTGAGTAAGAATTCGACAAGTAATTAATAAATTTCATATCACTTTCTAACACCTTCTATTTATGTAGTTTTCTATAATGTTTTTAACAAATTTATTGTGCCATTTATCATAAACTCCTACTGACAATGGCAGTTAAACACTTTATCCCTCATTTCTTTCGTCACAAGACCAGGTTGAATTAGTTCTTCCATTTTTAATTTTGGACAAGGATTATTTAAATATGTGCAGTCACAATCAAAATGAATAATATATTTAATAAATCAGCTTTTTCAACGTTTGCAACGTTTTCAATCAAGTTTTCGGTTGTCATAAAGAATCTTTTGAAACGGTAATCATAGAAATAATTAATGTCCAGACGTAAATAAAGCCATTTACATACAGTTTGAGCGGATTATGAACCGTTCAATTTTATTGCATCTGGTATGCAATTCATTTCTACTTAGGTACCTATGAAATATTTTAATTCAGAACAAACCATGCAAAAAAGTGGCAGACATTGCGAACAGAGAGAAACTAGTTTTTTGGAAAGTTCCAATATCAGTTGGGGGTGCCCAAATTTGTTCCCAACAAAAACTCTGTACATGCACAGGACGTCTGCTTTATTCAAACAAATATATGCGACAATTTACAGGGCGTACAGAAAGTCGAGCAACATTTCTAAGAAATTTGATTTTTGAAGCCGTCATATGAGAAGACAGTAAACAGCACACCAAATCTTGCCAGGTGAAGTGGCTGGCTTTTACAACATCTGCAAGCACGGATTGTGTGTCTGCATTCAGGATGCCATTCAGACTATCGGTCCTGAATTGTGCAAAATGATAAGCCAATCAGCGCCAACAAGGTTGGTGGCAAATTTGGAGCAAGAACGCAGGTTTAATTATATTTTAAAACTGCTGTACTAAAATGTGTTAATCTGTGACTTCATCGTGCTTTTATTCTTTATATCCCATGTTATACTTCATATAATTGCTTCAATAAATAGATTTCATAGAAATGTTGCGTGACTTTATTTACACTTTGTATTTTGAATAATGACAATTGGAAAACATCTAACTAAGGCAGTTTTACTTCATATAAGACACAACAGTCTTGATAGTCCACAAAGTGTAATTGGGCGAATTTTTAGTTAGTGGATCTTCGGTCCATCTCAATACTCGTGTCTTGATGATTGTTATCGTCATCGGCTGCAACAGCAACATCAGCTGGTGTTGGTATGTCGTTGGTGATCAAGGAAATCTCTAGGTTGGTAGGCATCGAGCTAGATAAAATTTGGTGAAATACTTATGAACTGTCCATTGTAAACCATTTTGTTTGTTTACATGTTTTGCAGAATTTTTTAATTTACACAAAAATTTTCTGAATAATGTTTGTTTATTTTAGATTTTTACTTTAGTTCATTGTATATGGCATATTATTTAACTTACACATTTGAAGTTTGTTTAACATCTTTCATAGATTGAGGAAGCGGTTGATTTAAAGTTTCAGGCAAGAAACAAGCTAAAATTCCCGCGATGATTGAAAACACGCCAAATATGACTGTTGGTGCAGTTGACCCATATTTTCCACCGATTAGGTTCTTCTAAATATAAGGGAAAATGGCATCGATTAATATCAAAATCTTAATAGGCCAAGAAGACAAATGCAATGAGAATATCAAGAATGGGAAACGACCGAGACAACATTACTCTGAATGGCGAACGTAGAACCAGTTAAGAAATTCAAATATTTGGGAGAAATAATTACATCAGACGGAAGATGTCAAGAATAAATTTGAACTAGAAGGGTAATGGCAAAGACTGCATTTACAAAAAAGAAGAGAATTTTTAACCAAGAGTCTGAAAGTAGAAACAAAGAAGAAAATGGTGAAGACACTAATCAGGAGCATACTTTTATATGGTTCTGAGACTTAAACGCTATGGGATAGCGTAAAGAAGAAAATCGAAGCATTTGAAATGTGGATATGGAGAATAATGCAGAAAATCTCAGGGTAAGACAAGAAGACAAATAAAGACGTAATATCAATGAAATACAATTACCATTCTCTACCAAAGAAAATATCAGTAACCCATTCCTTACCATAGAAAATATTTATCACCCATTTATTATCATAGGAAATATTTATCACCCATTTATTATCATAGAAAATAATTCTCAACCATTGCTTACAATAGAAAATATCGGTGACCCACATAGACTGCCAATACGACCGCACATTGAAGCAAATCCCATGCCACTGTTCCGAAACATTGTTGGTATCATTTCGGCTGTCCAAATATATACAAGAATGAATGCAGCTGAATTTAGACATTTTCCAATTAGGGCAAGAACCGTAACACCAATTGCATATTCTAGAAGCAACAAATTATGTTTAAAATTTCATAATCATTGAGAAAGTAATAACATTTGAACGTCATAAACTTATCAAAATACAAACTCATTAATGTTCCTGTTAAGACGCAATTGATGATGATGTTAACGGAATGTTCATTGCCGAGCTTCGGCCGACCTATTTGAAATGATTTGCCAAACTTTGCGATTCTTTGTTGTAGAGTTCACTAAATCTATAATCAGTCCACATCATTTTCTGATGTTGTCAAAATGCTGGTTCTTGGTCTACCTTCCATTTGGCCTTGTGAATTTGAAACCACCTTCTTCTCCACATTATTTGTATCCTTAGAATGTATTTTAACAGGAGGGGGGATGTTATTAGGTGCTAGCATTTCTTCTGTACTCTTTCTAGCTGATTCTCAGAAGGCTTCAACAAATCCAAATCTCTGCTGCATTGATAAGCCTTTCCTCAGCGGGGTTTAAAGTCCTCTTTCTGCACCATAGAAGATGATTGACCAGATCATACAGGGCTCTAACCAACCCTGACCTGGACAATCATTTCCTATGGTACCACTAGGAAATACTAATAAATACAATCAAACTATGACTGAAAGACAGAGCATAATAAAAACGTAAACTTACTCGTCGGAAGAAAAGAAAAGATGATTGTCATTCCACATGCAAGACCTCCACCCACCATAAATATGATATGGGGAATCTTTCTTCCAATTTTGTCTAAACACATATGAGGCAGAGCATATCCAACTAATTCTACAAGTCCAGATAGGAAGCTTGTCATGTAAATGTTGCCGGGAAGTTTTCCCATATTTAGTGACAGACCGTAATATACCATTGCAAGAACCATCCTGTAAATAAATAATTACAAAAATTCATTTTTAAAATTTTATTTATTGTATCAAATTGATTAGAAATATTTTGCAATGTTTAACAATATTTAGTAATAACTTTCAATGTAATTAGTTAGGAGAAAAAAATGTTAGTTTCAGAGAAGCAGATAATCGTCCATATGATATTGCGTGTCTCTAAGAAATGGCGTTTTTTGCAAAAATCCAAAATAACATGCCCTAGACTTATTACTGCTTCATAATAACCTGATAAACACAATTTCTTCGGGATATGACCGCCCACTTTCACAAACATCCCAACTCTGTTTTGACTCAAAACACGCGCCTGGTGCAAGAGAACGCCGAACCCCCTCATCTCCAGGGCCACACGTGATTGATTACATTGAACAATAAAATGTGAGGTCGATTAAGCAAGCTCCATACCCCCCCTCCAGATACGAACCTTTGTCATCGATTTATTTTTCCTCGCTTGGAGTCAATCCGAAATCGACTCAATTGTGCTGATGCAGACGATGTTGACCAATTTTGACAACACCAGTTCCCAACTTTCACCCAACAAATGATGCGAAAGCCTCTTTTCAAAGCTGAAAGATCACTTGCAAGATATCAGTGACAATGATGGCCTCTATGTACAGATTTTATTGTCTGATCATTTTTACATGTTTACAGAAATCAATATTTTCAAAAAAACGTATTATAAGTTGAATATTAACCCTTTGCGCACGGCAAACGGGCATTGCCCGTCGTT
Organism: Parotoplana pacifica; assembly: GCA_034780595.1. Classification (NCBI taxonomy): domain Eukaryota; kingdom Metazoa; phylum Platyhelminthes; order Proseriata; family Otoplanidae; genus Parotoplana; species Parotoplana pacifica. Next base: position 3,562 of record JAUYWI010127650.1, on the reverse strand, counting down.
ACTGTAAGCAGACGCATACCATTTTTAAGCGCCGGAAATCAGTACTACGCATTGTTCTATAGCCGGAATCCTTCTTACTGCTGCGCTGTTGTTAACCTATTTAGACATACGATATATCATTTTGATTCATATTTAATTCTCTATTTAAATATAGAAAGGTTTTATTATAAATAATGCCACATAAAAATTCTGCATTTATAAATTTTACCATTCTTAAGACAACTTTTTGGAAGAAGTAGCCATTTCAAATTTAAAGCCTTAAATGGTTTTAATGAATATGTCAAAAGTAAAAGATTTGTGATAAACTCACTTCATCTTCTCCGGTAGACTTTTATTTTTGTAAAACCCTTTCCTCGAAGTCTAAAGCAATTAGAAAAAAGTTTAAAACCTTTGAAAAAGAAAAAAATGAAGTGGGTCTATCACAGATTTTTCACTTTTAGAATATTCTTTAAAAGCAGGTTTCAGATTTGAAATGGCTACTTTTTTCAAAAAGTTGTCTTGTGACAATTTTTATAAAACACATACTTAACATGCAGTTAGATAGGCGGAGCGGCGGCGTTATTAATTGGCGGGGCTTTATACAATACAGACAGAAAATATACCTTCCCACGTGGACACTTTATACCACAAAATATGATGTAGGCACTTTAATACCACAAATATGATTTAGGTATTATAATTTTAAAACAATGCAAAACAATTATTTCTTTCCCACTTCCCACATGGGTCCCGCGTACCTTTTAACACCGGTAAGAAAGGTAAAAAAGCAGGGAGGGTAGGAAAGAGGGAAAAGTTACAGTGGTTAACAAGAAAGAAGAAAAGGGAGAGGGGTAGCCAGAAAGGAAAAAAGAATGGAGTGGAAGAAAGAAAGAAACGAGGGATGGGTCGACAGAAAGAAAAAAAGAATGAAGGGCAGCAAAGTGAGGGGGAAAGAAGGCAAGGTTTGTAGCCAAAAACTTTTTGAAGAAGCTCTTTGGTACTACTGGAGGTTCAATATTCAAATAATTTTTCTAAAACAAGTCAAGCAATTTAGGATTTTAATAAAAGGGAATATTCATCATTGCTTCAGCATAAACTGTGCGTATAATGTATTTCCACCTGCAATTTCTTCTTCCTGAACTTCAGTTATTCATTTACAGCGATAGCCATGAAAGTGCAATATTTTTATCTTTCCACATCCGTCGGCCTCTTCTTCTTAATTCTGGACTGGAGGAGCCCCGGTTGTCCGTGGCCGATTCTCTCCAGAAACTGGATGATCCTTGGGGGGTTTCTGAAAAATTAACTCAATGTTGGGTCTGGGGTCATCGAATGTCTTTCTCTTCATTTCCCGACGGGAGCAAGCAATAAGGAGATGCTCTGTATCCTCTTCCTCCCCGCTGTTGCAGTTTTGGCATAAAGGGCTGCCTTTCCAATGGAGTACCTACAGGTACTTCCAAAGGAGCGGGCATTTCCCGTCTCCTAGCTGGTGAATAGTAATCCCCTCTGCAAGTAAGCTCTTCGTTCACCTTTGGGAAATCTTTAGCCGTTCTGTACCAATCAGAGAGTTGTGGTTTAGCTTCTGTCTTCCGTTTTTGGCCGCGGTCACTACAGATTCGACATCCAGAGGAATCTGGCCTTGCTCCAGTTGAGAGCCTCTCTTTGCTTTCACATCTACAGCTTCGTTACCGTCAATATCGCAGTGTGCTGGGATCCACTGCAGCTCCACCTTTCTTCCTTGGCTGTTAAGGGTTTCACAGGTATTGATAATATCTGCATCACAATGGTGCTTCTGTTTAGCTCACTCACGTTCTCAAACGTCTGGAGGGAGGATTTACTGTCCGTAAAGACTCTGATGCGATTTCCAGACGTTTCCTTCTTGGCGTTGAAGATGATCAGGAGGCCTTTTCTCAAAGCCATCAGCTCCGTTCATCTCGTGCATGGTTTCTGAAATTGGTATATGGTATAGGTCTTTCCAAAAAACGGTGTTTCTGAACAACAACTATATGTTTAATGTCCATGAATTATAATCTACAACAAGCTGATTTGACAGCAATAAATCAACAGCAGTGGCAAGTATTTGTGAAATGTACATTTTTGGTTTATAATTATGTTTATAATTATCATGAACATTTAAAAACATAATTATTGTTCTGAAACGCAGTTTTTTGGCGAAACCTATAAAAAATCAACAACATTTTAAAAATAAAATAATAAGGGGTTAACTAACGGCCAAATACGTTTTATATGATCCAAAAATTAATCTTTGTCCAATTGTCTTCAAATAAATAATAGGAATTCTTTTTTTTAAACCGATATATTTTAGTCAGGAATTAATAAGCGGTAAATGTTGGGTAAATGTTGTATTTTGATTTTATCAAGATTTAATTTTTGTTTCTCAACTCTTCGCTTTTCTTCAATATTAATTATCGATTTCTAGGCCCTTGAATTTTTTAAAGATTTAGGAGAAATATATACCAACCATATGTTAAATTGTTGATGAAATCGTCCATATTTTAGACTATATGTAGCTACTAATCTTTTCTTAACCTAATCTCAGTCATCCCAGTTATACCTAGATTAGCGCTATATTACGTTTGGGAATTTGGTCCTTAATGGATTTAAAAATTGGTGCTTTTCTTAGACTGATCGGTCATCACAACAACCATGAAAATGGACTCTTTAATTCTATCTTTTACATACATTTTAATACTATGTTTAAATTTGAATAAATAGTCTAATTCAATTTTTGGTTTAAAAGCATTATTTGTTTAAAATAGATTATGCATTTATAGGCATTTAGCCTAGCCTCTGGTAGACGTCATACTATTAAATTTTATCTGTATTGAACAGAAATAAATGCTACTCACTGATTATGTTACCTATTATGTTTCTGATAACTAGGTTGACCGTTTTCATTATGTTTGGAATAGAGCAGAAATATTGCAATTCTGTATTTGGCATTAATTTTGAACACTTTATAGTTGCTTATAATTTGAATAATGATATAGGGTGTCCGCTATATCATTGCCGTTTTAAAAATATCAAATTTCCATGGTGAAGTATATAATAATTGATAGGTAAACGATATATAACATGAAGTAACATTTCAAATGCAAAATTAGTAGGTATTAACATTACAATAAGTTCCACCAATTTTAATTATTCGAGTGCAGTCTGACCTCAAGGCTACTCTTGTGAGATTTTGCAAAAAGTTTCTGACAATAGTCGTACTGCAGGAATATTGTCAAAATCATGAGAAATCCTAGACATTTCCATATTACGGAAGACATATCTATCTAATAAATTAGTATCAGGTGAATACGCTGCTTGGCGCACCATAGTCAAAACTATTTCATCGAGGTACTGTTGCAGTGGAACTGTGACAATTGGATGACGAAAAGCTCGGAGTTGGAAGAGTGACTGAGGGAGCACGAGGTCGACATTGCGCTGATCCAGGAGACCAAACTGAGAATGGAGGATAAGGAGGTGAAGGTGAGAGGGTATGAAGTGATTAGGAAGGAGGGGGCACAGGCAGAGGTGAGAGCTTGATCACCCTGGTGAGGAAGGAGATGAAGTACCAGAG
>JAUYWI010127639.1:0-10016 GCA_034780595.1 Parotoplana pacifica | reverse complement strand
GGCTGCCTTTCTTGAGGCGATTGGTCGGATTCCGGCCAACGAACCTGCTATTTAGCTGCGGGGCACCACAACAACAATGGCAGTTGTAGCGCTGATATCAAAGTCAGAATTACTATGGCAAAGAAGCAAATGAGTGAGATGAATAACATCTGGAAAGATAAATCGCTACCTAAGAAATTAAAGCTCAAAATCATGAGAAATTTTTGTCTCGACTGTCATAATGTTCGGTTCAGAGGGATGAACGATTAAGAAAGATGATGAAACCAGCTCCAGAGCGGCAGAGATGTGGTGCTTTCAGGAGTGAGGTGGACTGAGCATCGAACAAAAATCAGTGTTTTGGAAGAATTAGAGGCCAAACGTGAACTTCCGGTGCTGATTATCAGGAAAATACTTGTCTACTTCGGTCATTCCTGCCGTCAGCTGCTCTGTAGCTTAATGAACAGTTATGGAAGGAACAACAAATGGCACTAGAAGGAGAGACAGACCACGGCAAATGTATGCTGACAACATCCGAAGCTGGTTGGAATGTGATACTGCAGAAGCAACTCGTTCAACAACAGACAATGACGTGTCACCAAGCAGCATGAGCGAGCGGCAAGCGCCAAACATGACGAACTCGGATGAGTGAGTGACCAGTGCTATGCAGTTTATCTATTGGCCTTTTCTGTAAGTTTTGTCATCTTTACAACAACAACAAAAACCACGAACATTTGTAGAAATAGAGATAGTGGTTTGGTCAAAGTAAATGCCACTCTGATCAGTACTAAAAAGTGTTATTGTGGAGAACGTTTAACCTACTTCCGACAGAGCAACATTGATTGTTTAAGTGTAGGAGTATGCTACATTACATATGTAGGTACTAATAATAGAGCTGCTTTCAAATATGAAAACATAATTCTGAATTAGTGCCTTTTTTCCATCCTTGTTGTGAGTATGGATGTTCTTTAATTTCAAACCACAGTTAAACCTCTGTACTTTTGGCCTATTAATTAAATGCACATTAAACAGCGATCCACATTAGCATTACAAGATCAAAACCAATATGACGACAAACTAATAATTTGTAATAGGACTTCAAATTTAGCGATCCTGACTCCGATACATATACCCACATACATACATAGGTAGTGAATCAAAGATGTTTTCATATTTTGCCAATTAAATAATTTATGGATATATCATTAGTGCAAACTAGTATTCCCGTTTGATATGGAAAGTAGGCAGAGCAGCATATTTACCAACTAAAGCAACAGCTCAGTTAGTTAATCATTTTTCATTGCGAATTTTGTGTTGTTTTTGATGTGTCAAATAAATTTAGTAGAACATATATTTTGGTTGAGTAAAGTTACTACTACACCTACCTAGACCCTACAGAAGATATGTATGTACCTACTACCCAACCTAAAGCATGCATAAGATCATTTATTACTGACCAAATCTATTTTGATACAAGTTGACTGAAAAATAATGGGATAGTTTTTTTTTTAGATCCGTTCGTTAATTCTCTGTATAATGTAATTATTTCAGCTTTCTTTTACTTTTTATTTATCTACAATTTTAAGAAACTAAATAGATGTCCATTAGCTGACATTTGTGTATTTAGAGCTTGGAAAATAAGTATAAATCACCAACAACAAAGATGTTTAGCTAAATAGTGCCTTAATGTTCTTAGAAAAGGGTAAAAGTGAGCGTTACTTCTAATTTTTGGTAATTGAGTGTTTAAAACATAATAACAATACTACTTTTGGAAACGACATTATTGCATTTTGAAATTGTTTTTAACAAATGATACTTCTGAGATACGTATAGAACTATATTGAACTAAAAACAACACCTAGGTCAAATAGCTAAATTATGTAATACATTAATACTATCTTGACTATAACATCAATAACCTAACTGTGTATAGCTAATTTCTTTTATCTTTTTTCATAAACTATAAAAGTGCTTTAAGTAAACTTTATGTCAAATGGATTACCTACTTTAATTTTTATTATTGTAATTAGTTCCAAAATACTTTTTGAAGAGCAGACTAAGCAATATTCATGTTATTATAGGTAGGTACAAAACTTGTATTTAACAAAATGATATTTTAAAGATATCGACATCTATTTTTATTAAAACAGTCATTAAGTATCTACCCTAGGTCATTGATACTATCTCGATCATAAAATCAATAATTGTATACCTATAATGATATAATGATAGAGTGTATTCAGTTAATTATTTTTATCCAAGTCATAGTATAAAAACACTTTTCTATTTGATCAAAACTAAAAAAAAGCTTTTAGAAAAAAAAACTAAGGTCGAATAGATCAATTTGATTTTATTATATTACAATCAGTTACAAAACACTTTTTGAGACAGCGACTAAGCTGGCTAGATTTTACACACGGTAAGTCAAGACTATTGAACTTTAAATCCCATTGGAAAAATAGATTATTTGTTTTGGGCAATACAAACTTCTTTCAATAAATTGAAGTTATATTTTATAAAATTCGGTTTTTGATAGCTGCAAGGTAGGTACCTAAATATGCAGAAAAAATAATAAAATTGCACTGCTATCTGGATTAGCAATTTCAAAACATGAATAATAAAACAGTCTGATAAAAATAAATTTAGAAAGGTAAGAATCTAGCATGAAATGAAATTGGAGATCATTTATAGTAATAATATGTAAATGTACCCTATATCTCATCTTAAATCCCTTATTTTATAGCCGATTTATCTCTCTATCTAGCTATTTTATAATAATTCTAACATATATGACTTATTTGTACAATTTCGATTCCCATCTGCTTTAAATAAACACAATATTATTTTAGGTCTTATGTACTAATTCAAAACGTAAAAAACACTAAGAGTTAAAATAGTTTTATCTATGTATAAACTTTATCGTATAAACATACAAACTAAAATACTAAAAATTACTAAATTTAGAAGATCGACTAATGTACAATTTACATAAAAAAGCAAGGTAGGCAAAATAGTTCAAATTTCATAATTCTACATCGGGCCAAAATAAAACACAGAAATCAGGTAATTCAAATTAGGGTAAATTCTAAACTTTTACCTAATTTTTTTTTCATTTATTTCTGTTATTTCTCGCTAATAGTGATTCTTATCTGTAATTGGCTAATTTATGATTTTGTTTGGTAAATTTGAAATTTGAATGAGTTCGGTATTTTATTTTATTTTTGCCTAATGAATTATTAAATTAAAAAAAACTGACTACTTCATTTGTTTCCTTTCCATTTACATTTCACAAATTTGCCCACCTTTTATTTTGTAAGAAATAGGTAGGGTCGTTTGTTAAAACTCAGATATTTTATACACCAAAATATTTCACTTCCAAACAATATTTCAGAAACTTGTTTTAAAATGGATTTTGTGTATATTCTGAGAATTTCATGTTAAAGTATTTTTATTATGAAAGGAAATATGACAGTTTATTTTAGAAAACAAAATACCTATTATAAGGTTGTCCAAAAGGATGTCCTGAAATATGTTTTTTTTAAATATTATAGCTCATATTTTCGTAAAAGATATGAAAAATCCATTTATATTTGGTACACAGGTACCTTAAAAAGATTCATTGACAGAAAAAAATTGCAAAAAACAATAAAGGCAGATAATGTCATCAAGTCTAAAAACTAAGCCACGTCCAATGTTGGCGTGTAGGCGCACTGGTACTCAAAAACACAAATCCATAAATGTTATTCTAAAAATAGTTTTTTTAAGTCAAAAATAGCTTTTGGAGAGTTACTGCCTGAGTGCCAAATTTGAAGTCAATTGGACATACTTTAATTTTTAAACTTGATGACGTCATCGAGCCCTTAGCTTGCACCCCTAATGTTTTTTAAAATTCTGTCAATGAATAATATTTATTAAAAAAACACCCTTTTGGACAAGTGCTATCTGACAACCCGTGTTTTTGTTTTTTAAATGTAGATAGCAAGAATAATAATTTTTTTAAAGGTTTCATAATTCCGTAAGAAACAAATTTATTAAAATGATACTCTAAATATTACTTATTATATAATCTTCTAACAAAAACACTATGAATCAAATCACTAGGATCTACTCACGAGCATTAGAAGCAACAAAATTCATCCATACAATAAATATACATAAAAGTTATATGTTTTAATAATTTTTAATTAGAAAAAAAATGTAGAGTATATGTAATTTATTCAGTTATGTATGTATTTTGTGTTCGGCAAGATATCTCTCAAACAAAATGAGATAATGAATGGCAGAAAGCCCAGAAGAAGTAACGGAACAATAGCTTATGTATGTACAACATAAATACTGACTTACAAAAAGGATAATCTGTATAAGTAGATACGGAGAAATATTTTAATTAAAGAAACATTGATTTACAAGTAATCACCATATTATTATATTGTTATTGTTTTTTTCTTACCGAAAAGTGAAATTCGTTAATTTTACTTCTATTTTACCACCCACCTTTTGTTCCTACACGCAAACAATCTAGTAAAAAGGCTTTCCCCTAAGGCTATGTTGCAATGCTAAAAGAAACAATATTACCTAATTAATTTATATGGATGAAAATTAAATCATAACTACCAGAAGCCGGTGAATGCACTTATTAATCCACATAATATTCAGACGAAGGCAATCCCCAAAGTATATAAAGAGGCTTTTTTTAAATCTTATTCCACATTCTATGAAATAAAGAAAAGTAGGTAGGTAGTAATAAATAATTTTGGTTGTATAATTAAATTAGTTTAATTTAGTAAAATAATTTAAATATAAAATAATTAAATAAAATATATTAATTAGAACTTGTTTTCGTTAGTGTGTTCATCACTACAATAATGTGGATGCTGTTTAATATGCTGTTAATAAAGTATGACAAATTCTGAGTGTAGACCTCCAAGAAATCAGGTATTTTTCACATCTAATATGGGATTAACTGTAGACAAACACAGATGTAGACACAACATTGACAATGTGGATTTATAATTAAACACTAAACTATTAATTCGAATTTGTTATGCATTCACATCATATTAGCTATTTATTGTAAACATTACATCCACATTATTGGATTAAATTTATTGTAATATACTATTAGGACCTACTTTTCCTTATTAACCACTTCTTTACAGCATATCAATATATTCAATCTGTTTCATGGTTGATTTAAACTTTTTATTTGGTAGTTTAACTGGGTTCTAGGTACCTACGTTGTTGTTGTCTTAAAGGAATTTGAATTAGATAACATAATATGCATAAGTAACACTCTTTACTTGGAAGATTATTAGCAGATAGATTTTATTTACTATACCAATCCAAAATACAGAGTAAGCTGTTTACATGGAAATACCTAGATAATACAGTACTATTTATTAACCATAATACCTACAAAAATTTGATACGAAAAATACACAATACATGTGATGAATTTAAATACATAATTGAGACAGAATCAAAATTTTAAAAATCAACTGACAACGTCTCTGTCCCAATAAAAGTAAACTTTTTAACTGTTGTGCTCATTTTAAATAGAGGGAAAAAAGTGCCTATAAAATTTTATTACAGCATTAGCGGAAATCACCTAACAAATCTAAATAATATTACCTAATAGCAAACAACCCACAGGTCTGAAAGAATTACAATACCCAAAATGCATTAAGTAATATTACATTTTAAACACAGCACAGGAAATTATCATATGTCAATAATAAATTGAATTAATTTTTATTTAATACTCTCCATATTACAGAGGGAAGTTCTATAGAGCAATCAATCTATGTAACTAATTTAGTATTTAGGTAAACTAACGACACAATTTTCTATTCTTTGCTAAGTTTTATATTTGGATAATTATATTCTTTTATAAAACAGTCTATAACTATTAATCTATTGATCAATCAATGTTTCTACCAATTACATAATAAATTACTCATAACAGTGCTTTATATCATATATTGATTTTATTTTTCTTGAAAGTGGAACAAAAATAACATAAATAAGTGAATGAAAGAAGTAGGTGTAAATTATTGACTTTTAATAAAAATAGTTTACTTTGCTTTTATTACTGTATAAAGTTCAAGTAGTATGACAAAGTAAGATAAATGGTAAGTTTTAGATATAATAAAGTGTAGCCATGTTTTGTGGAGTAAATTAGTGTTCAATCATACATCTTGAAAATATTAATTATTGTATCTTGTATATATGTAGGTATATGTCAAAGGCTTATGTTTTTAAAAAGACTACTTATTAGAATTAGATCATTTTTCAATGTGCTTGCTTTATTCCTCTCTCTCTCTCTCCCTCCCCTCTCTCTCTCTCATTTGCAATTGAAAACATACCGTTTTGAGAGGGACATTGTCAATGTAACTTTAAGTCAGAGTGTGTATAAGAGTACCTCTATACTATATAGATAAGTGCATTTTGACATTAATGTACAGAAGAAAGAAAATATTTAATCTAGGTACCTACACCCATCGAGAATTAACCTCAACTGTGATTGATCTATGGTCTAATTAAAATTGAACTCGCGATTAGATAGGTAATTTATTCATTTGTGCATTATAAAATATTTTGCCATTCAAAAGCTGCAGGAGTTATCATTAAGCGATCTCCATTTCAAATTTGACATACATTTATCATTTTAATAAAATATTAAACCGATTTGAATTCACAGAAGCAAAGCTACATTTAAGAATGCTTATCTGGATAGAGAAATCAAATGGAGCAACTGTCACTGAATATCTCTAACTGTTAGATACATAATAATAACAATAATAGTAACATCAACCAAATAATTTACTACATAATTAGGTATTTAAAAGTTTTAGTATAGAAATAGCATTCTGTCAATCTTCTAATAGGAGCATTTCATGATAATAATTTGTCTAAGTTCCTATTTGTTGGGTAACAACTTTAGAACGTACAGTTTGATGGCAGAAATTTCTACAAAATAGTTTAATCAAATTAAAGTAAAAAAATCTAATGATTGCATGTTTATTAGCTAAATAAATGTTTACTTATCAAAAATGGCTAGATATTTAATTTCAGATCATTTAAAAATATTATTTAGCTTCTGAATAATAAATTAATATAGGTACATATGTAGATAAATATTTCTCAGTGGTTTATTTTTACATAAATATTTACATGTGCCTGTCTCACTATCGTAGAAATGATTGAGGAACAACTTGTAAACAATGTTTTCTTTTTAAATGAAACTAAAATACCATATTCGATATAAAAACTATTCAATTAGATTTTCCACAAATCAAAATAAACATATTCAAAAACCTGATAAATATATAATAATAAAATATAGGCACATATTTACACAAAATATAATTATTAGTAGAATTAATAAAGAAATAAAATTATGATTATCTATTATTGATTACCAAAAAAAGAAAATTATTTGAATTCGATCGCTTTTATATACCTCTATCAAACGAACATATGTACATCATTAACTTAAAATGGTTCCGTCAGACTCCTATTTTCTGGTTTTAAATATATTATGATATAGTACAGCATATAAACTTTATTTTATATGATTTAGTACATAATATAAACTTATTTTTTTGATAGATAGGAGAGTTTATCAAAGGCTAGTACCTACCTGAAAACAAAACATAATAACATTTTTGTCTTAGGGAAATCTATCAAGCGCTTCTAATATCTACCTACATAATAGATATCTTGGTTTAGGTAAATGTGTACTACTATATATCCTTACAAATATTTAATTGATAGCTGTAGCTGATGCAGATGAGAGAGCAAAATTATATTATATAAAAATAAAGAATTTTTACTAAAATAAATGCTGCCTGCTAAAAACTGGAACATTTCTACCTAAATAGAGCACTGCACAATTGAAGTCTAATTCTATATAAAAGCCTTCAATACGAAACCATATTCGCCGAATAACATAAACGGAAAAGACATGATTAGAGAGTTGTGGGGATATCTTGGGAGTAACGCACCAAAAGAAGAAGACGAAAAGAAAGAATGATACCACACTTTTTTCTTCAAATAAAATTTATTATATTTATCTCAATAGGCACTCACTTAAATTTTAATTTAAATATTGAAACACTAAACGTTGGCTACTCATATTTAAATTTCATGTCGAATTTTAATTAAGAATTTAACCTTTAGTGTTTATCCGAAAATATTTCGAAAATTATCATTGAAAATAAGTTCACCGGCACTAAATAACCCAACTTAATTACAATACCTACACATACCTAATCATAAATCAATAGGTCACTTAAAAAGCAAAATAATTAATACCCCCGAAGTTACCAGGGGGGAGGATGTTTTCCGCCTCTAATTTTTGGAGTAAAATTGGTAAGTAACTTCTAAAGATTTGTCGAGAAAATTCTCATTTCAAAAATATCGATAAGGGAGGCCGAGCTTGGACAGTAGCTGATGACCGTTAGGTATTTAAAGTTATATGAATTGATCGATCACAAGTCTTAAAGAAGAAAATTAATAAAACAATAGATTTTATATGTAATCATAGTACTCTCAGGCAATGGCAATTTGGCTGTTAGCTCCTTGGCTCAGTCTTGCCTAATGGGCTATATAGGATCGTTAAAATGGATCATTTTGACCCTTTTCATTGAAAGGGGATATGATTTCCTGACTTTAGATTTATTTTATTTGTTCAGGCTCTGGTGCTAAGTAAGTGTTCCAAATTTGATCGAAATCGGTCCTGAGTATCTCAAAACCTGACTTTTCATATTTTGTCTCCTTTTATCCATCTTCTTCTTTTCTTTTTTCAGCACCGATATATAGTCTAAACATTAACAACTTTTAGTGAAATTTAGCAGCAAGACTAACTTTGGAAGGAGAAGTAAAAATCCCTTCTCAATTTTTTTTGTACGGTTGCTAGGTACACCAATATCACATAGCAAAAATAAATGTTTACTAATGTATCCCATATAACAATGGTTTATGGGTATCTGTCCACATAAAACCTTAGTTATCATATATGAATTTTCCTGTAATCAACTTACACTTAGCAACTGTTGCTTGTGACACCTATATGGACAACAAGCTGTTTTTACATATTATATACATATTGTATAAGTATTTGACCATGTAAAACCTCAGATACCATATATGAACTTTTAATTCGTATAATTTTTTCTTAGGAATTGTAGTTAGGGACGCCAAAAATTGCATAGCAACAATGTCTTTTTACAAATATAACTAGGCTTTGATGGGTAATAGACAACGTGAAATCTTAGTTAGCATATATGAACTTTCTTCTAATCAATCTTCTACTTAGTACTGTTGCTAATAAAATCAATATAGCATAGCCACAAACAATTCTTTATTTAACTATCATTTTTAGAGATATTTGAATACATGTGAACTTAGCGTATCATCGTGAACTTATCTTATCATCACTTTTGGAATGTAACTAAAAATTTACTTTGAATTTATTACAAAAGAATGGAAATTAAAAAAGTGTGTTAGCTCAAACCCTAAGATAAGTTAAATCATTTTATGAATGTTTTTGAGAATTTAGATAAGTGATATTTTTAAACATTAAAGCTAACATCAATAAACATTTGAAAATAAATACTATAAATTCAAATTCTTAAGTACATAAAAACAAATTAAGGACATTGGACATCTACAAGTAATTTCCATAAATAGCATAGAAATTATATTTTATTTTATGGACAAATGATTCTTTTAAAAGCAAACTCGTAAAGGATAAAGCTGTATATCCAATAATAAATTCTTTATTACACTACAAAGTGTTTTTTTATTTATCAATGTTTTAAATTTTTTGCTTGTCAAAGAGGCTGAACATAGATTCAGTATTTGAGGAACATAATATGACAGAAATGTTATATAATTTCATTTAAAATGAAAAGGCACTAATTTAAAATTTATAAATTAATTTTTCGTAAGCCATGTTAGTATATATAGGCCATACCGCTGAATTCGACCGCCTGTAAAAATTAAAACTAAATTCCTTATAGATGAATTTATTAGTT
>JAUYWI010127638.1:0-20710 GCA_034780595.1 Parotoplana pacifica | reverse complement strand
GGGGTGGGGGGGTGAAGAAATTATAAATGAACAATAATTTCTTGTTGTTGCCAAATTTACACAAATTAAAATATGTACAATTTTATTTTAAATTTAACAAACATTTAGTATGACTACTTGCATGTGTTACAGTAATATCACTAAGAAAGGTGAAAATTTACTTTTTCAGATTATAAATCCCACTAAAATGTTTTTTTTTCTATCTCCATGACTTCAGTATTCAATTCAGTAGTAAAATATACGTAGGTACCAATTTTCCGATATAAAATCTAAGTATATAATGTCTAATAGTCAATTTAGATTGCTAAGGTAGTATGCATACACAATAGCATATATAGTAATTTAAAAATGCATGACTAATCATTTTTTCAGTATTAGCTCCCACATTAGATAGGTAAATGACACTTGAAAATTCAATACAAACAAAGTAAACAATGAGAGACTTTAATAGCACAACTTTTGTAAAACCATAACAACAACAAATTAATAAGTCTCATTCAGACATTTTCGTCAATTGTCAAATAAACTTCTTCAGGAATAGTTAAACTGATATTCAAATGTTTACAAAATAATTATAAATTATAAATGGGTACATTAAAAAAAAATTGAGTAATATAAAAAATAGACAATAAATAATTGGGTGATTAGCCAGAGTTAAAAAGTTGGAAATTTAATTTTGGTTTAGTTGATTTTAGGTGAATGGCTTCTTTTATCTTAAGCAAAAAATCGTTATTAGCATAACTATAATTTTAAAATTGGATTTAGTTTTAGTACAAAAGTGACAATTTAGAATATGACAAAAAATTTAGAGAATTCGAGTTATTTTCTTTAAGATGTTCCTGAATCCGTTTTCCAAGATGACGTTTAATCTTTTCAATATAGGAAATATCAAGATCTCCCTGACAAGTATATTTATAAACAACGCCACTTTTCAATTGGAGTTCAGTTCTGTCTTTAAGCGAAAAATAGGAGGAGATTTTAAAAGATTTAAAATAGAAAGAAATCTTTAAAATCTGCTCCTATTTTTCTCTTAAAGATAGAACTGAAACCTAAAAAATTTATAGATAATGCTAATAATGATTTTTTGCTTAAGATAAAGGAAACCATTCACATAAAATCAATTAAACCAAAATTAAATTTCCAACTTTTTAACTCTGGCGGCTCTTATTTCTCTATTAAAACCGTCTAATCACTTAATTATTTATTGTACATTACTCCATATTCTTTTAATGTACCAATTTATAATTTATAATTTTGTAAACATTTACATCTGAGTTTCACTATTCCCGATGAAATAGTTATTTGACAATAAACGAAAACGTTTGAATGAGACCTATTAATGTTTTTGTTCAAATGATAGACCTATTTTTAATTAATGACACAGAACATTTTATAAATATAAAAGTAAAAAAAACAACACAGAAGCATAAAAAACTAAAATATAATTGTAAATATTCTTAAGAGACCTCCCCCTCTCCCCCCCTCTCTCTCTCTCTCTCAAAGCAAGCAGAATATAATAAAATTAACAAATAGACCAAATTAACAGCTAATTACTAATTTGTAAAGAGGAGGTCCCTCAAAAACACTTGGAATACATATTTTTGTTTTTATACAACAGCGATCTTTTTGCTTTTATATTGAATGGCAATGGGTCGGTCGTAAGCAATACCTCCGTTTATATTGTGCCCAGTTAATTTGAAAGCAAAAGTTAAATCTCATAACTCTGAAAATAATACTAATAATAACAAATAGGTATACAACTGTTAGTTTTGGCAAATACGAGTTTGAACAGGAGAGGCAATAAATCAAAGTCAGGACAAAAGTTAAAGGAAGAAGAAGTAAAGGGTAAGTAGAGGGAGGAAGTGGTAAAATGATTAGGAAACACTGCACTTGCTTCTAGTACCGTCCACCAAGTCATCTTCTTCCAGGGAAGTAGATCGAAGATTCCTTAGAGATCCGCCCACACAATTGCCGGGATGGTGATGATTGGCCATCAACTGATGAGACAGAGGGTGATGTTGCTGCTGCTGCATGGGCATGCTATTCGATGACATCATCAACATCTCGGAATTCGGATTCTGGCGGCGCAAACTGCGAGTGAGTGTTGAATTATCGATCAAATGCCCACAGCCCGTGCCGCCAGCGGCGTGGTGACTGCAGCGGATAGGAAGCGTGGGAGTGGGTGGAAGACTGAGTGCCGGCGACCCGCTGGAGAGCACGCCACCGCCCACACCACCGGAGTTGCAAGCGGCTGCAGCACCAGTCAAGATGGCAGACGGGTGATGGTGGTTGTGGCGCATCAGAGAGCTGTAGGGACTCCCGGGGGTTATGACGGGCGTGTTGCAGGGAACTACGGGCGATGAGTTGAAGTTGAAGAAAGAAGAAGGACCAAGCACGGGAACGGGGGAAAGATGGGGGGATCCACTGCCTCTCCGGAGCTGTCACCTCACAGAACCGGCGAGCGGATGGCCACCCGGCCCGACGGCATTGGGAGGCAGGAGAGGACGAGGGATTGGCCGGTTGCCAAGGATACGGTCCATTTCCAACATTATGTGCGGCGTCAGTTTTGTGACGAACTAAAACAAAAGCGGATAACTAATTGCTTATTGCTTGTCTCATTCCAATGCATCTGTTTGAAAATTTATAAAAAATTAGTAAACAGTTAGAAAATATCTAAGAAAAGAAGTAAACATCTGAATGTTTATGTAATGTTTCATATTTTAAAAGCGTGTCCGGGGGGCGATAATCATAATCCCACATCTTAGAAAAGCATTCTTCACATGGCGGAAGTTTTGGCTGACAACGGTTGACAAGGGCTGAGCTAAGGTGACATGACGTCGTCATCAGATCCAAAACTAAACGTCAAATGGATGCAACCCATGTATTAATAGATACAAACCCAAAAGAATTTTCTAGACAGTATTTACAGTCGAACTTTTGGACCAAATTGTTTTAGAAGTCCATATGGCTTAAATCCCTCCGAAATCCAATTGGACTGGGTAGATTGATAGACTTTAAAAATAATACAACCTTATCTATAATAATGGGATCCTTTGATAAATCAAAACCAATAAAAATGTTATTAATGATATATCAAAGATGTATGTACATAGATAGGTAGCAAACAATATTGGAAAAGAACATGCATCATATTCAATTTGAACAATGCAATATTAATAGGCAATCCATAACCCGGAAAAAACGATTTTTCTATTAATCTCCTATTACCAATATTATAAAAATATCTTATATTAAACAGGGACATGCGAATTAAAGTTCTCAAAATTGGATAATTTTTTACAAAAAGTGGACAAATTTACCAAAATTAGTTCCTAGAAATATTGTAAAAGATTTATCTGCTTGCAATATAAATGAAACTACATATGTAACTACAAGATGCCCAAGCGGAAAAACTTTATTGCATTGGCAGAGATTTAATTGGTTATATCAAGGGTATAGGGACAAATATAAATATCAACTTTGTTCTAATAGGTAAAAGGGGCTACATCTTCTTTTACAGGTCCAGTTTTTATTAGAAGTCCTTATTCTCTAAAACTAGACAATGGTTTTCAAACACATGCTCTCTCTTCTTTAGTCCGGAAGCCTGAAACTGCTAATCATAGTATGCGGAAAAGATAATCAAATAGATGGAGTTAAGGCAGATTCAAAATGGTGAAGTTACATAATTGGTAGCCCATGAGGTTTATCCTACATATAATGAAACTGGAAGACTTCTATAGATTTATAAGTAATTTTTTAAAAATGGCGTACTGCTACGTTCACCGGAAATAGTTTATTTTTTAAAGTTATGTATTTTATATGTATATTACTTGCAAGTAGAACTTTATTTAATAAAAATAACATAAAATATTTTTACGAAATGTTATTTCCAGTGAACGTTGGACCATGCTTATTTTTTAAATGCTTGTAACATCAAGAGAAGTCAAAATTTATGGCCCAACTGTGAAACATATGATCTCCCATTTTAACGCCATCTATTTGATAGACCCAAACGTTCCGCATGCAATCGATAGTAGAAGACTTCGGGATTCCGGACTATCTTATTTGGAGACTACAAAATATTTTTTTTAAATTTCAAGCTAACCATCTAAAACTAGAGTCAAGCACATCCTCTGGAAGAAACATTCAAAGCATTCCAAGATTGAAACCATTAGGTACCAAGCTTTATATCAAGTTGCCCAAATCAGACAAAATATAGTAGTGATAGCTATTAATGGCGTCTTTTAAGTGAGCAGCTAAAATTTGCCATGAAGTAATTGAATCCCCACAGAATTGGTAGGTACATAGAAATAGGTGTACAGAGTGTAAATCCATTTCTATGGGGTTCATTCCATATCACTGTATGACTACTGAAACAGCCCTTTTGAATCCAGAATATCACTTTGTTGTTCATGGGATATCCGTAGGAAATGTACAGACATCAGGCTAGAAATTATGATATTCAGAAATCGAATTGGGCTGTGGTACAACCGGCGTCAAAATGTACAACTCGCGTTATTTTATTATTATTATTCAAAGGTAAAATAAAAATCAAAAAGTACAAGTAACATTAAAGCGTGATCAAATAGTGTCGAATACTTTGAGTTCAAAAATTGAAGCTAGTTGTAGCATTGTCGTTTGTTTATTCATTTTAGTTTAGGTGCTACATCTGACGTTAATTTTCTAATGCTCCATTTTCAAAACAATGCATTGAGAGTTCCAATTTTGATTAAATATTGTAGTAAACAACAAATTATTTTTTTTTAAATTGTAGTGGAAGGCAGAATATTTTCTAAAAGATATTTTTGGAAAATGACCACATTCTTCTACAATAAATCTATTTGTTGAAACCGTCAAATAAGTGACAGAAAACATTAACACCAGTTGTAGCACTAAACTAAGATGTATTTAAAAACAATCTTCTAGAAATATTACAGCTACAACTACCGTCAATTTTGGACTCAAAACATTTGGCGCTAGATGATCACATTTGAACACCACTTTGTACCTTCTTGACGCGAGGTGTACACTTAACACCGGGGTTATGTCGTCCCCGTGAATGTCTTTTACACATTTTATTCATATTCTTTATGTGGTAGTGATGTCAACTTATTAGTACAAAATCCGCCATTGATTCCAATCACACTATAATTAGCTAACAATTTGTTAAGTACATAGTTTTTGGTGCAAGCAATAAACTAACTTCATAACGTTCTTATAGGATCCGTGTCTGTTATACACAGACTTCTGAAATGGCTTATTCCCTAAAATCGAGTCCAACTGATGCATTACTTCCTTCGTCAATTTTGGAACTACCTGCAAGCATTTAGTGGAATATTTTAGTAAGCTGTCTAGTAAAAAATAACACTAAATCTTATACGCATGTCAATAAAAGATCTTGACTGCTTTAAATGAATTAAATGTAGTTTTCCAAATTGTAATAAAATTAATAAATATTCTACACACAAGAACCAGCTATGCTAGATAAAATGGATTAAATAATTGATTCTACTTAAATTTATGTGAGTTTATATTACATAAACTACAAAGAAACGGAAAACCGACACAAAATTTTAAGATTATATATACGCGCGCGGAGGATAGCAGCGTAGGGGCGCGTCCTCCGGGTGGGGGGTGGAGGAAACCCTCTTCGATGGGGGGCTGCACCGAATAATACGGAATAAGCTGGCGTAGGCCAACTTATCCTAGGAGAGGGATACTCTGAATACCAACCGGGGTAGATAGAACTCGCTCAGCCTTGTCAGGCAAATCTACATAGGAGAAGGTAACTCCGCACTCAAATTCCCTTGTTGCCTTTTCAAGCTGATAACTAGGGTGGGCGTCAGGAAGAGTATCCGGCCTTAAAGAAGTTTGCCACACAATCATGCCTGAACTGAAATTTTGGAAAAAGAGGCCTCCGGGTTACCACGGTTATGGTAAGCAGCCGCAATGAAAAGTAAACATTGAGTACAGAGAAGGAAAAAACCTGACAAGTACCTTGGTGCCACAATCGAAGCAAAAGGAGGATCAGAAGACATAGTAAGAGCAAGAATTACTTCTGGGTGGACTAAGTGGAGACAAATCTGCAACATTATTTACGATAGACAAATTCCAAGAAAGTTGAAAGTAAACTGAATGTACAAAACAGTCATAAGACCAGTAATTCTTTATGGAGCAGAATGCTTAAGAATAGGGAGAACGGAGGAGAAGATCCTGGAGACAACTGAGATGAGAATGCTGAGAAGGATTAGGCGTATGTCGCTATATGATTGAATACAGAGTGAGGAAATTAGAAAAGAACTGAAAGTTAAAAATATTATAGAGAAGGTCAAAGAGAGCAGGTTAAGGTTAAGGTTAAGGTGGCAAGGAGAAGTAGCTAGAATAAACCCTGTGAAGAAGGTACTGAACAGCGAGGTAGAAGGAACAAGATGTACAGGAAGACCGAGGAGAAAATAGAGACAAGAAGTGCAGAAAGACATGCAAGATCGAGGGCCCAGTGAAGCAGATACACAGAACAGGGGTCATTGGAGAAGGAGAATTCAGGCCACCGACCCCATCTAATGGACAGGTGTAGAAGAAGAAGATATACAATATTCAATATTCACAATATTCAATATACTACTACTAGTATCAACAGGTAGTAAATGGATTACATTTCTTTTTTAACTGTTGAAATAATTTACATACCTGAATTGCCTGTAAATCTTCATAGAGTTGGTCTACAGATGCAGCACCCAAAAGTACACAATGGACACCTTCATTTTTTAAGCACCATGCTAAAACAAAATAATAATAGTTATAAAACCCTCTTAAGTAAAATTGATATCTTCAGAGAGCTTTCCCTACCGATTGCTAACTGAGCTAAAGAGCATCCCAATCTGTCAGCAATTGAAGTGATTTCACGAAGTTTAGCCTGTTGCCTGCGTCCCTCGTCGCTCAAAATCTTGTCCTTCAACCAACCATAACCCTGCAAAACAGACCCACGAAATTGGAATTTCATCGACCCGAAAACTCTAGATGGGGTATAGACCACTTCTGAAGAATATTTTATCCACATGGCCTAAATGAAAGTCTCCCTACCTTGAGAGCTGCCCTTGAGTAGATAGGAACGCCATCATCATATTTCCCCGTTAAGATGCCACAGGCCAGCGGGGACCATGTCATTGTACCAATGCCTAAATAACAAAATCGATTGAAAGTTCAATTTACCATCTCTAGTAAATACAAAATAAGATTTTTAACCAAATCAATGTTTGAATTTATTTGTAGGTATAAATCATGCAAAATGTCGTTTTAAAATTTTTTTAAATAAAATCCCAAAAGGTATCTTCTGTAGCATCTTCTGAGATTTTCATGATAAAATAATAATTAATTTTAGATTTCTACATATGTAAATAACAAATTTTTTAATCTTGTACGTAGTTTCATAATTTATTTAAAAAATCTACATTTCACACAGGAATTTGAACATAACATTGTAATCATTTGTAGTTTTTAATTTGGAAATCGACCAAGAAATTGGTCAAGAGAGAGAGAGAGTACTTCGCTTACCAATCTTGTGGAATAGTTCCGGCATTTGTATCTCGACCTTCTCCCTCTGAAAGAGATGGTACTCAGCCTGGTCGGCAATTGGCGGAATCAAGTTGAACTGACGGGCCACAGAGTAAGCCTCCTGAAAGATCAAAAGTTGAATTTGTAAATAACCTCAAATCATTTAAGTTTTCACTCATTTTAACTTCAAATTAATAAACAGGTTACCGCAATGTAAAAGTTTGTTTTATATTTAAAAAAATAATCGAAGGAAGTCATTTTGTTTTCATTAAGTGCCGATATTCATTTTTTGAGTATAAATACCAAAACAATGACTATCTACTTATTTTATACTAAAAGCAATGCAAATTCTGTAAGCTAATAAATGGCCCAAAACAAAATCTAAATACTGATGGATTTACTTTTGCCGTAGACAAATAAATGCAACCGAGAGATAGTGGATAATAATTTACATAATCTCTTTATTTACTGATTGGATCTTTAGCGGTAATCCAGGCACAAATTTGATAAATAATCAAGTGAATTAATACATTTCTTATGAATTCTATTTTCTACATACCAGGTATTTTTGTATTATTGAATTGTTGAGTTTATTTAAATTTTATCAAATAAAACTGTATTCTAGCAATATAATTATCAACGTACAGAAATTAGAAACGCTTACTGCTTTATCTCAACATACCGACTATTTTACTTTATTCAACATATTATTAAATTTTGCAAAAATATTAGTTGAACAATTGTAAGTCTTGCAGCATTGCATTCGATCAGGAGAATGTGTAAAGTTGGAAGAAAATTAAATCATCTAAACAGTCATATTTTTATGCTCTTCTGTATTTTAAATAGATTGAAACTATAACTAACTGGACCCACCATGATTTCCATGGGAGACCAACGAGATGTGCCCCAGTAGAAGGCCCAACCCTGGTTGATGACGTGTGTGAAGGCGCGAACAATCTCCTCCATTGGCGTGTGAGGATCCGGCTTGTTAGCGAACACCACATCCACGTATTCAAGTTGGAGACGTTGCAGACAACCTTTTAGACCTGCGAATTACAGAACAACAAACAAAATAGCATTGTGTTCAATAAAGAAATATGCTTTAAAATTTAGTTTATCAATGAATTACGTAAGTTCTCTTGATTCCATTCAGTTTATTTATGAAAGAATACTACAACAAAATTCTATTGTTTCTGAAAATCGATCTCTTAATTCCCAGAGTGCAAACAAAATTCAATTCTTTCTCTATAATTAGTATACAACTTTATTTAGTTTATTAAAACAAAAACAACAAGAATTTATTTAAAAATTAACTGTCTATTGTTTCCATTAATTTACTGTAACCTTTAGCACTGCCACAAACAACAAGACTGGCTATCTATTATTTGAAAGGAAACAACACCCATTCATTGCTGAGTGGGAGATAGGTATTTAAAATTTTACTCTTTATTATATTAACACGAAACGAGGATGACAATAACATCAGCTAGGAAGATCTTTGGCAATGAGGAATGTTGCATCAACATGCATACTATTATCATCTACTCAACATCAACAACTACAAAATAAAACTGAATAGAACTAGATAGATCCACTATTACTGTCTAAATTATTCTCTGCTAACAAAGATAACTGAATTTTGCTCTATTTATTAAGTTGCTATGCTGCTACTGCTGCTGCTATACTATGCCAGATAATCCAAGCATATTTAAAATATTATCTACAGTCTCTTGGGCAAACGTCTGTAATCTAGGCATTTTGACCATTTCCGATAAAAAGCCTGAACTACATGCCTGGCTTCCTTAATTCAGCTGATTTCAGCATCTCTTTGAAATTGTGTGTATAACAGAACTACAACTAGGAATGTTAAAATACAAATATCATCACCAAAGCTAATAATGTACAGTTCATATCAAAAGTAAAGAAGATTAGAAGCTAATTAGGCCGTGCTTTTGTTTTTAGAGAATTAAATTACAATTTGACAACAGAAAGTTCTTAAGAGAAATAAATTTCAATAAATAAGTTCTGCGTTTTAAAATATGTTAAGAAGTTAAGATACCTACTAAATCAGCATTAAGATACACATAACAAGACAATAACAGCCAGCGTTTAGAGGCAATTTTCCCTGCGAAAGGATTTGGCCTTTTGGACCATATGGCTATTTTCATGGCAGCCCCACCTTCATACTTCTGGTCAGAACTTCTATACGGATAAAAAGAGTAGAGAACTTTGTACAAAACTTCAATATCAATTTTTAATTTTTTTAAAAATTGAAATATGTGACTCCGTTTTTCAACTTTTATTAGTGCTATACTGTACTAGTTTTTTATGTTTCTTAGCACGCTAGTCTAAATCATATGATGGCGGTGGTGGCTCTGGCCTCACAGCCCCGTCAAATGTGCAAGAGATTACGGCATAAATTGAAAATTGTTTTAAAAAATGGAAATTATAGTGACTATTTTTTGACTATGTGCCGCTGTTATCCTGTAGGATAACGCCACGTTTTCCTGATCTTTGATGTACCTTGAACCCAAATTAAGATTATATAATGTTGCCGGTGGGCGCTCTGCCCCCACACTCCAGAAAAAATGTGGCTGGCCCTAACCAAATAAATTCTATACACGCTCATTTTGGTATTGTGGGTTGCAAATTTCATTCACACTTTAGCAAAACCAAACGGCGGATTCATTTGACAATGTTCAAACAAATCCAATTGTAATATTCAAAGCTGAATCTTCTAACGTTTCGCACAAGATGTTTCACTGCACCTATTTTCAATTTATTTCTTTTATTAGACTGCGGGAATCCCAGACAATAATTAAAACAGTGCTCTTTTTTTGCTAATTTTCCTGGATTTGTGTAAAATGTAGGTAGTTTTGCTAAATCTCAAAGCATTTGTCAGCAGTTTGAAGGGTCTTCTATCATTTGTGCCTAGTTCTCTCTTTAAAATATTTGCGAGAAATGACTAAAAAGGCACCATGGACGGAACAATAACTATGCAAATGTTTGGTGCTTGATCCTTAGAGTACCCAGAGCGCCCTAAAAATCTACGACAGATCTAGTCACCCATAATTCTTGTTCTCTAATATTCCTAGCACCCAAATCAAGATAGTATTAAACGCTTTTTAGAGGACGTTCTGCTGCACCTATTTTCTTCATTCTTCTTCTATTAGACGCGCCATAGTCATTAATTAAAAAGTGCCTTTCAATAAAGTTTTTAGGTCCAAAATTTCCAAAAATAAGTATGCTGGTTTTCCTGGATTTGTGTAAAATGTGGATTCTTTCGCCAAAAGATATTTATAGCTGTGCACCAGTTGAAGAGGTTTCTATAATTTGCGCCTAATTTGAGTTTTATCGGTGTTATGGTCTTTGGGTTAATCGACACTTCAAAAATGTTTACGAGAAAAAGAATTACTGAAAATGGAACGCTGACGGAAAACAACATTCATTAGACCATAGATGATCAAATGAATAATAAAAACAATATTTCTATCTTACTTATTAATTGTATACTAACCATAATACTAACACAATCAAATTGAAACGTAAACTGTTTATAAATAAAAATCAATAATAAAATGAACAGTCTTTCGTCTCTATTTTACCTACGTCGAATAAATCAAACTTGCCATTTTTCGTCATATAAGGAAGGTGCCTACCTATAATTTATTCTCAACTTTCATCATTAGTAATTCTCTATATTCTTCAAAGTATGCAGTATAAGCATATACTAATTAATAATTCTTTAATATCTACATGCATATATATAAAAATATTGCTTTTACATTACGAGAGACTCTAAGACTAATAATTACATAAATTGGGCTTTAAAAGAAGAACTAAAACTTTGTGCGAAGAAAAAATGTATCCATTAAAATTGATTTTCTAGACAGCTGTTTGATACATACAACCATGACAACATACATTGTAATGAATGTACCTGCTTGTAGCAATAAAATAAACTTTAGTTCGAATAATCAACTCGCAAAGTCCTACACAAACTGATATTGTGGTGACCATTACCTTTTATTTACGTCCATTATACACAATAATATCTTCCTTTAAAAAAATGTCAGGTTTATAGTACAATCGCAAAGAAACTAAACCTAGCATAACAGCTTAGTCAAGACAAATGAGTTCTTTTGGCTGGATCCTATACATGGCTATTATTATTTTCGTCATTTATCCCAAGCAACACACAAACACATCTAATAAACAGCCATCAGAAGTTTGTTCATAAAGCGATCGTAAATACCCACTCCTTATAGTTGGCCAACAAGAAATTCAATTTTTATGGTTGACAAAGCATGAAATCTGGAGAGTCTACTATACGGACTATGTATGATGGTGATTGCAATGATCAAAATACTTAAACCTTAGTTACCGATATTCCATTATTGCCAATCAAAAGATTTACAGAACGATAATTATTAGTTTTTAAATCTTTTTACCTTCAATCACATGCTTTCGAGAGAGACCTTTGTCCGTTTCAGCCCTGCAACAATAAAAAAAGAAGAAAGTGAACCAAAAGAAAATGTCGATTCCATCCTAAACAAAATCCAGCTAAAAGACAAACAAACGAACTATACTCATCCGTATTGGAACATTTGGTAACGTTATGTTTGTGAACGAACAACACCTTGATGTTATGGTACAAGGTGATCCAAAATTACCTGGTAAAAAATACCGAGAAAGAAAGCATTAAAATGTACCTATTTAACAAACGATATTATTAAACCGATAGAAGTAAAATTTAGAATTTCATTGCCTAATTTAGCACAGTAAAGGGCTAAAATCATAGATCACTAAACACGCGTATTTTTGCTGACAAAATAAATAGATTTTTATTGTTAAGTTTTTATCAGGTAATTTTGGGTCACCTTGTATATTTTACTACATTTCAACAGTTGAAAAAGATATTCCGATTAAACGGAAATTGGTGCTCTACATATACGAGAAGGTCAATTGAAGGCATCAGCTTAGTACCAAATTTTAACTTCTCTGGAGAAGATTTTTCCTCTTTTTAATTCTAACAAAAATATACCTACAATACACCAACACTGGTTAGTTCACAAACATAAACTCAACCATTATTGTACTATTGGAAATTGAATTGGTAAGACTGATAAGAAATCCATGTCAATCCCAAATTCTAATTAATTAAAATTTTACAAGAAACTGACATACCTACATTTAAGTTTCCCAACTTTTCCACAAAGTAATTAAATCTACATAGATCTCGTTGCTCTGTTTTGACTAAAGGCATTACCTAACTCCCTTTCATAAAACAATAATTAAAATGTAACTTTTATCTGATTTCTAAAAAACAAGGCAATACCGGAAGAATTTTCAAATGCTTATTTTGTATCAATTTAGGTAATGCCTCTCCTTTTTCTCTATGTAATAATGATACCCAGTCTATATTGCATTAAATGTAGAGTATGGTACAGGTAGGTATAATATCAAATTAACTGCCTAATAAAGAGTTGTCAGACAAGTCTTGTCGAAAAGGGTGCAGAGAAAAAATGATTTTTTTAAATATTATAAAATGAAATATACACTTATTTGGTACATCTTTTGGACAACCCTATAAAACTACATCCACAATTTAAAATAATATGTATGCCTTACCAGGTAATTTCAAATTTTCAATATTCTACTGTATATAAAAGCTACAAGCCAAAAAACGTTATAGCATTTTCTTGTCATACCTTCATCAACCCGTGATATGTGTGTATTGTCCTTGACCTGATGTTAACCAACTTGTGGTGAAACATTTTAGATTTTTTTGTAACTTCAAGAGAAAACTAGCTTCCAGTTTCCATCTTTTTGTAGGAGTAAAATTTATGCATCTTTATAAAAGTTCTAATTAGTTTCTATATTTCCAACTCCCGAGTAGACTTTTATGGACATATGTAGTATCTCTACCTAGGATTTTGTCAACCTAGCTTCTGGAGAATGAATTTAATGGCTTGAACCACTGATGATAATCCATTAATTATTATTTTATATTTGTTACTGACGATAAATAAAAAGGCAAGTACTGTAGCGGTCTTACTTTCCTCCCCAGAAGATCTTCGTGCAAACAATGTAGGTAGATCGTCTGGAAATAAAAGTTATAATTAATTCCTTTATATGTAGTGCGGATCACAATGGAATTTATGATGACTACCTTACCATAGGTACAGTTACTTTACTACAATTGGAAATTCATTCAATTGAAAAGAGAGCACTCTCAGTCTAGTTGCTGACTGCTAATTAGCCAGATAGGTTGTCTCATTCTGAGAGGTTGTCAATTACATTATTTTCTCTTAATTAAAAACACTAAATATTTATAATGATTTTCCAAACAATTTAGAGCCCACTAAGAAAAGTGAAGACTATCTATCCTAAATATCTATGTATCAATCCGCTGTCTATGGTATAGGTACTAAAAAACAACCGATATAGAATTCACAGGTACCTGGACAAGAAAGGGAACCAAGAATGGGTCAACATACTTGCTCAGCCCCTTAAATCTTAGAATAAAGCCGTGCGAGTACAGTGATCAACCTTGTCAAGAGATGTTTATTTTAAAAAGATGATTTTCGAATTAATTTTCATCATCATTATCTGAAAAATATTAATTTCAACTCCGAAGCCTTTTCTACAGTACAATTAAGTATAATTATACAAATACAAATGTTACGGTTTCTTAAATATTTCAAAGAAGTGCATCAATTTAAATAGATTGTGTTTGGTTATGGGGTGTGGATACGTCTGGCTAGAAGAAAAAACTCCATTTACTAAATATAGTCTTCCTCCCCGAACAATAGTATATTACAATCAAATCATATTCATTTTGTTCTATATACACATGTCCTTCCAGTCTTCCATTTAGACTATGAAACTATGGAGCTGAAACTTTTAAAGAACCATTGAGATATAATTGCGAAAAGGATGAGGTTGATGACGTCATTAGGTCAAAGACAAATGATCCGATTCACTTTTATGTGATTATACATATCACACAAATCCAATCAAAATATTTCAATCAGCCAGTCTTTAGTTCTGATCTTATCATTTTTTTATATTAAAAAAATATTCAAATATTTCTAAAAACAGCTATTTTTAGTCGAATTTCAATTTTGTATTTGAGTTTCATGAAGGTAGTATAGGTATCTAATGATGTGGGATTTCTCAACAAGCGATAAGAATCGTTAGTTGAGAAAATCCCAAAAGTATCTGTACACGAGACAGTATACCAAAATTCAGTTCAATCAAATTATCAGAAAAGCAATATTCGTATTTCTATTTAAAAAAAATGAAAATAAATAATTGTAAATGTAAAAAATGCCCGCAAATGCACTCGAAAATTAAAACTCCAGCAAATAATTATAAATTTAAAGTGCTTAACCTTAATCTTGATTCTAAACTTTTACTTCCTCCTACGCAAACTTCACCTATCGCATATTTGTGGATTTTCTGTTCTTGTCGCCATTAGAATTTAATTGTAGCTCTATTTTTTAGATTTTGTCTTTATCATGTAGGTAGGTATGTACATATCGCAGTGAAGTGGGGAGGGGGGGGGGTAGCGGATCCAATATCGATTTGCACAGTTGGGTCTGATTGAATATGTGTAGCAATGTTGCCCATAGAAAAGGTACTTGATTTGAATGATAAAATTGTTTTATTTATTACAGAAATTAGTGCCACTCTATAGCCATTATAATAGTGAAATAATTGAAGCACTTGGCGCTCAACATCCGCTTTGGTTCCAGAAGCTGAATATGCCAGGCAGACCAGCAGTGTGTTGATAGGTTCAATCAAGCAGAATTAGCCACCAATATCAAATTTTAAGTGCCATTTCAATTGACACAATCATAACACATGCACTTCGCTGAGAGAATGGTAGTGGTGGCAACATATTATACAAGCACACATACACAGCAATGGACATTAAAATGGGACACTTTATCTTTATATTCAACAAATAAATGAACAAGGAAACAAACAGTAGGGTACTATTAAGTAATCAATCAGTATTATATTCAGATAATAAACAAGTGTTTGACACAAGTCTATAAAAACCACGGTCTGACAATATCACATAGTCAAACAAATAAATAAATATCTTCAAGATGAAATTTATAGCTTGCTGGCGCTAACACACTCATATATCATATGCATAGCCACAAGATAGGTTTAACTTCAGCGGTGATCGGACGAAATCGATTTTTTTTTTAAATACCCGCCCGATCAAAATACTACAGCAACTACTCAGCTGACACTTATTAGCAGTTGCCGGAAACTGTGAATGTGGAAGTAGCAGCCCCCTAGAATACAGAGGTGAGGTAAACTGGGGGAATATAATGAATGCATGGTATGATCAGAATTCGAATTGTAGCAGTGTTCCTATGTAAAAATTCGAAAAGGTTTCTGATTCTAGTAATTCAGCTTAAATATGTACTGATATCGAAGAGATAATTCGCTTAATTATTATATATGAGTTATAACTTAGTAAAGAAAACCAACTAATTGGGCAAATGATTTATTCTTTCAATAATTTAGTGCCTAATTCAGTGAAGTATTCGGCTAGAAGATGTTTCTCATCAGACACTTCCCTTGAAAATTAAACAATGCGAAATCAAGTTACATGGTTACCTACACCTATCAATATATGTAGATGGAGGATACTTAAATAAGTTGTCAATATAAACTCGGACTGGGGCGAATTGGGTGTTCCAATCTCCGGTAGCACATGACTACGCGGGATCGAAGCCTACAAAGTGGGCCAAGCGCAGACATTTTTGACCTTCTATAACCTAGCATGTATTTAAAGCTATCCAAAATGAACATTTATTCATTTTTTCCTATTAAATCAGTAGATTTATATATATAAATTGTCAAAAGGACCGAGGTTAAACTCCATACCCCCCCTCCTCCTTAATCTTCTACTGTCAGGAATCGAATTGATTTGGAGAACATTCTAAGAAAAGTTCATCTTAGATGCACCCGCGTTATTACTATTAAAACAACCAAATCATGATTTCTATTGCAAGTTTTGTATAAAAGAGCATAAAAAACTTCATCAAAATGATTTATTTCCAGATTTACATAAGAAAGAATGGATTTCTTTTTTCTTATTTCAAAAATGGATTTTTAGATGGGCTATCATTTCTAAACTTTCACACCTTCCTGATCCAGCTTGGATGTAGAACAAAGAAGCAGATGATTTAATGCACTAGTTTGATGTTGCTTTCTCACGTGTTGTTGTAAGCACATTTGTTTCTCTTTTTATTTCATGATTATCATATCTATAATGTATTGTAATAATTATATGTATATTTATTTTAAATAGTATAGAACTTAAATAATTATGAATGATAAGATTTTTTAACAAATTAATTGCAATTTTTATCGTTTAGCTGTCCCGTATTAGTTCGGCACCCATTAAAATCTTCAAGAAATATTTAAAACTAATACATTGTACATCTGAACTGATTTTCTCTCCTCATAAATGGGAAGGAAAAAATGCGTTGTGTACTTTTAATGCAAGAAATAATCACAACCAGCCACTTCTCCTACCAAGAAAGATTACAACACGTTTGAAGCAAACGAGTGGCACGCAGTAGGTACTGCCACCAGAGTAGCAGCAGCTGCTCACTTAATCGTACCAAAATAAAAATGAAATCAAGAATCAATTCGACAACAATGTACCAACACCCCGGAGAAGTTTCTCGTTTAGAAAAAAAAAGTTGTAAGTACTTTTTTACATGGATAGTTTAAACACTTTGCTTGGCTATTATGCCTGCGATGGAAAAATCACAGCCTTTCATATATACCTAGCCAAGAGATGTGAATATTACAGTCGGTGTGTGTACTCTGTACTGCGGCTACAACAGACAATACTCAACTTACTTCCAGTTCTTCTTCTTCAGAATTTTGCCGAGTACATTTTCAGCCCTGCAACATAGAGATCGAATAAAAGAACAAGATTTGAATCAATGGTCTAATAAAACACATTTGGTACGCTGCCTATGCATACCTGTTTTAGTAGCTAGCTAGCTGTCATTTTAATACTTCAATACCAAACGAGTGAACCATTGTAGAATTTTGAAAGAATATAAACATCTAAACGCCAATAATACTTCTTTTTACTTTATACCTACATAGGTAATATTAGGCATCAAATATTGTTTGTTTAAATTAAGAAACCAAGAAAATGAATTTCATGTAGGTCATATGCACCTGCAAATTAGATATTACATAGTACTGAGTTAGTCTATTCACAAAAGATCTATGTTCGATAGTCCAGCCCTTTCTCATCTCAGAATTTCCAAGGACATCACCCCTGCTAGGCCTCCTCCATGACCCGGGACCGAGTTTTCCCCTACGTTGAACTTTTTGGCCTCACATTCAGTGGGTGGAAGAAGAACAAAAAGATCTAGATAGGTACTAACTATAAAAAAAACATAATAATCTTGTTCGATAAAAGTTAAAAGGGGAAGAAACTGTAGTTGCGGTAAATTTTAGCCAATTTAACACACAAATGTATAATGTACCTATGTCCAAAAAATATTGAAAGCAACAACAACAACAACAACAACAACAACAGATTAACAAAAAGAATATTTTCTAAATCCTCAAAGACATTCTAAACAACCAATTTCTCCTCAAGCCATTTTTTGTAGCAAAATCCAAACAGCTTAATTTCCCGTCCGATATCTGCAAGATGTCACAGCTTGCTGGATGCTGTAGATAACAACAACAGCAACATTATGTAGATTTGAAGGAAATCCCAAAACGGTGAATCAGTGTTTTCTTTTGTGTGTTCGCACAGGATGAAATATATAGTTAGAAATCAATGTCATTTTGATATAATATCTTTTGATAAACTATTTTCTCTAAAAAATTAAGTTGAATAGCATTGATATTGTCATTAATTGTAATAATCTTTTAAGCAAAGGTTGAAACAGAATTATATTTCATTTTTATTTTATCTATGGAGGCATAATTTTAACTCGGATATTACGTCAAGTTCGTAATTATTATTTTTATTTTTAAATTTATTGTGAAATATACAAATAAATAGACATAAGGGCAATACAGACAAAAATTTAGCATCTACAACATGGTTGGGAAAGCTGTTCCAAATCTTAACTACTCTGTTAAAGTAAAAATACTTACGCGCGCTGTGTTTAAAATTACCATTTACGTACTTTGAGTTTTAAGCTATTACCCCTGAGAGATTAATGTGTATTATAAATATTGAAAAATAAATCACAAGAGATATGAAAAATAATTCTTCGGTATTCTAATATAGTACTGCTATAGGAGTAAGGAACCTATAGATGTATAGTTGGTATAATGCACATTGCATCTGTTAAAAATGGCTTTAGTATAATTTTTTTGCAGACGCTCAATAAGCTTGATTGATATCTTTAATTAGATAGAGAGACCAAACTGGAGTACAATCTTCGAGTAGGGGTCGAACAAAAACAATGAAAGCGCATTGGTTTCTACTCTTGAAACAACGAAGGATTAATTTAGCCTTACGAAATGCCTATTTAGAGATAATACTACAGTGATACGTATTATTAAAATTGGTACTAATATTAACACCAAGTTCACAAATACTAGAAACTCTAGAAAGATTATATATATTACATGGTATTCTCTTTACATCCAAACGACATGTGTAGAACCAAATAGAACCAATCATAGGAGGAAGGTTTCGTTGGTCAATTTCATCTTTACTACTTAAATATCAAGGTAATAACAGTTTATAGTCGCCCATTTGTAAAAATGTCATCAGGGCAAGTTTTGCAATATTTAAACCGAGTTTACTAAATTTCACAAATATTTTTGTTGTAATAAGCATTTCTGTTAGGGTGTTGTACCATATATTAGATACATCAAGAGACAGATGTGTGAACTTTTGTGCCTACAAAATTGAACGTGTTGTATTATATCAGGCTATAATATCCAAGCAGATTCCTAGGTTTATAGTACAGTAATGGCGTCGACATGGAATACCTATCTAGATTTTGAATTGTTTTGAAATAGAATAAAATTATAATGAAATAATATTGACATGGAATAATAATATTATATTTTAATTATAAGGCGCCTTTTAATATGGAATGCATCTCAAAGGCGTACCAGCAATAAACTAGTACAGACATTAGATGCAATGTAAGTAGTATGAATAAATACAGACATAGATAAAAATTTAAATGGGTGAACTGGACGATATAGAATAAAATTGGAATAAAACTGACAGTGAAATGGAATAGCATTAAAATGGAACAGTGTCAACTAAGAGAACTGCTTTGACATGCCAGTGGAATAAAGTTGACAATGTAAAAATGGATTGTTATTTAAAACAATTATCTTGTCAAAACTATTCGACATATTGGCTTCCAGTTTGCAGTTCTTTTCAATCTTAGTGAGCAATTTTAATAAAAAGAAAATTATCTATATGCAATTTTATGTAGTATCTGCAGAGATTGTTCTATGCGGATACTAACATACATAACATAACGCTATCTTAGAGTTAAATGGTAAGAATTTAACTTACAAGCTAATTTATCTTAATAATATAATATATGTCATTATATATGGGGTTTTAACAATGATAAATTATCCTCTCTTCCAGTTACTACCTAACATTTGAGATTGAATTTTTCATTTTCAATTATCAGATTTTACAAACTTGAAAACGCAATATAGAGGCAAGCAATTAAATCTCAACTTACTTCCCCCCCGCGTAGACTTCAGCTGTATCAAATACATTAACGCCACTTTCGTAAGCCAAGGTGACCATCTCTTCCACCATCTAAAAAATGTAAGTGGCCACATATTTTTCAAAAAATTATATTAATTCATATTAGATTTAAAATAAACAAACAAACAAACCTACATCATCAGAAACTTGGGCGCCAAATGTGACCCAGGAACCTAAAAAATAATATGCAACTCATTCAAAAATATTTTATTAAATAATGGCTAACAGAAATTCTATTGAAATCTATCAACTAACAAGAGCTGTAAAAAGTGGATCATGACATTATTTTTGGGAATTATTTATTGTTGTACTACTCAAAGTCTGTTGAACATCGCCCTAAGACGTAAACTTCAATATTTCGGACACATTAAAAGAAGAGATGGCAACAAT
>JAUYWI010127627.1:0-10016 GCA_034780595.1 Parotoplana pacifica | reverse complement strand
GGTAACTAATAAATTCATCTATAAGGAATTTAGTTTTAATTTTTACAGGCGGTCGAATTCAGCGGTATGACCTATATAAAAGAAAGTTGAAACATTGTACATTTATCATAATACTTTTTAGCAGGATATACCCATACCACAGTTCCTGAATCAATTTTCTCCAGATCTCTTTTATTTTCCATAGTAAATCGGATTTTTGAAGGAATTTCAGGAAATTAAAATCTATTTTATTTTAATGAAATTTCTCTTGTCTAAAATGTTCTACAGCCCAGTGACTTTTTAAAGAACCATTAAAGTGACTGTCTAGCATCTGCACTTGGTGACAGATTTGTATTTATTTTGTGGCAATATAAGAAACAAATTAAATAAAAAAAGAACTCCCATTATTCCTAGGCAAAACCTATTGATAATACCCAGTAATAATAACATATACAAAGGTCCATAGTAAGTTATTTAAGAGAAACAATTAAATTGGCAATATTACTCCATAAATTTACAATTTAGACAAACAAATATTTTTACAGATGTACAACTTAAGAATGTATTTTAATTTCAATGATATTATGACAATAAAAATATTTTTTTAGGTAAGCATTTCTACCTCACAAAATTCACTTATCTTGTGGTTACAATATCTAAAAATCTAACGAAGTCCAAACTGAATTATTTTTATTAATAATATCAATTACAATAAAAACTTCATATAAATTTCTAAAATAATGTAGCAATATTATCCATTTTATCCCAACAATAGGATGATGCCTTAAACTTGACCGATTTCATTAAATTGGCTTTTTTGTGAACCACAGTTTCGTATGACACATTTTAAATTAAAATTTTTCGAGTTTAGTCAACAATTTTTGTAAGTAACCCCACTTTAAAGAGAAAACAATCGAATAACCCAAATAGAAATTCTCGAAAACTTTTATTTTAATAATTATTTAGTTTTACTACTCAACATTGGCCAAGCAGTGAAAGGAAATAATAAAGTATATTTATAAATACGGAGATTATGTAAACTAGATATTTTTGGAACATATACTAGTAAAGTACCGCAAAGTATTCAATAATCTTTAAAAAAGAACTTACCAATTTCTTAGACAAATATTCAGGATAGACAAATTTCTTTTGGATTCCACCTCCCCATTTTCCCAAAAAGTAGTCAGCCATGTTTGAATGGATTTGAACTCTAAATTTTTCATCTCCAAGGAAGTACTCGTTAGCAACATCAATAAACTGGCGATGGTACCTTATTTTTTAAAAAAAAGAAATGATTCTGTTCAGTATTTAATAAGTTATAATTAATGTCACTGTTAATTCAACTTGCTTTGTACAGAGACTGTTTTAGCAATATAATTTATTACATGATGACATAAATCAGTGGTGCGGATGGGGGGGGGGGCTGTTCGGATATTAAAAAACAAATTTCTAATTATGTACAAAACAGTCTTGAAACAATTATATACGAAAGAAAATATCATTCTAAAGAAATCAAACTATGTCAATTTTATGGTTAAAAATTTCCAAATTATCATTCCTAAACATTTTTTTTTCAATTCTAAGAAAGCACCCTAAAAGTTGTCTGTATTGTCAAATTTATTATAGTTTCTTGTATAACCCCATAACATAAAGAAGCTACTGTAGTAGTTCTAGCATTAGAGTTTCAAATAAAATCAATATTTCGAACTCACCAGAAGAGAACTCTGGTACTGTCAGCCTCTCTTTCAACCAGATAGTACGATCCAAGATCGTGACGAACACGTGACCAACAAAATGGCGGGAATCGGACCTGAGGGGGCAGGTGGTAGTGAAACAGATCTTGTAGCACGACATCATCCAGAGAGAGAAGATCTTCGAGTTCCGCCTCACTAAGACCACTTCGAGAAGCTGTGATGTAGGCAAGGGCATGCCGAGTCTGAAAACAAGATAAACATTCTTAAAATTCTTCTGGCAAATTCATATATCAAACCTAAGACGTTTTCCCGCAGTTGAGATTGATTTAAATCTAAAGAGACTTTCAGATAAATCTCTAAACCAAAAATCCATAGAATTTATTTTAAGATAAAAAAACTTAACAGTTATTCAAAGCTCAGCAAGCTGATTTTACATTTTTTATTTAGTACTTTTTTAAATTAAATTCTGTACATGAAAAGGTAGTTTAATTAAATATGTATTATTGAAACCTGAATCCTCTACATCTATTTTTGTCTTGTTTAATTAATTTTCTAATTCACCTTATCACGCTGAATATCTTTTTCAGGGTCATTTCGTTTATTATTATCTAATTTTCCATATATGCAAATTTGGATGTTTTTTTATAAATGAACTTCTGACTCCAAAATCAATCTGAACAGTTAATGAATATGAGTTAACTCAAACCCCTTTGATTAGATTCATCCTGGTGATAAACCTATGTACCTAGAATGATTCCTCTCCAAACGATTTCTGAAAGAAAATATTGATTGCCGTTTTAAGAGATCTAACCCATTATCGATTCGATTTAGAATCAATTAAGTACCTTTAACAACTGACTTATTTTATAAGTACAAAACCATCATTGTTTGTAAAAACAGAAAGGTGTGTAATTTACAGAAAAACTACATACAACACTGCTGTATAAATCCCACTAATCTAGTTTAACTAAACAAAAGAGTCAATCACATAGTCAAGACAACCATCCTAACAACTACCTCGTCAATGCAATATTATGCAGAGAAAGATTCCACAAGTAAGGAATTGCTACCCTTTTCTCTATATCCCACAATATTAGTTTATTGTTAGAATTCTGGCGTAACACCTACAGCTGATTCTAAAATTTATACCAATCTTTAGCATCTTGTTAATTTTGTAATATTATTTTCAGTAATAGCTCTATCTAGTTGCATGATCTAGGTACATAAAGATATAATTTATTGCTGTTACATGCTGGGGTAAAGGGTCATGAGTGATCTGATTTCCTTACTGGTCTCGCAAAATAAACGACATCTACCGACCAAATTGTCATAGCATTGTTAAAATGGTTCGTGTGAATAGAACAGAGGAAATTGCTAGACAATTGGTATTCTGAAATCAAAAGGATTTTCTTTGTAGAAGCGCAAATAGTCTTGATGTGTCAGAGAGGCAGATACATCTTCAAAATCAATTGGCGTTTGGTACTATCAGTTTACCAACGTTACGTTGGACACTCAAAAGAGGGCGGAGCAAATATGGGTCATTCCCGATTACTGTGATGATAGATCTGCAGCCAAGTAAACAAGTGTTACATATTATACAGTCAATAATAAGGATATGGTTTTAAATTTTACATTCACATTTCTTGTATTTTTAAAAGCTACAGCCATGCCAAAACTAAAATTATATTATTTTTCTGTTTTTTTTGAGTAAATAACAAATGTTGTGCTGATAGAATACCAGAAATGTTCGTTTCAAATTTACTGTGAATCAAAAGCTTTGCAAAGATAGGTGCACAAAATAATCTCTTGAATTTTTCAAAACGTTTTTGGATTTTGAAGGTCAAAAACCCATGGACTATTAAAATTAAGAAATTTATAAACTAGTACAATTCTGAATCATAGACAGAAAAATCACCAACATTCTGAATTATAGATCATAAAAAATAATATATACAAAACTCATCAAGATCACCAACTATAAAACTCACTAAGATTTGACCATGACACTGTTCCAAACGTTTGAAAAGTTGCACAATGGCCCCTGGTACTGTGGTCTCAATGTGGAGAACCTCCTCTCTGGTCTCAAACGAGGGCCAGTTCAGAGTTTGGTTAAACACCAAATTCATAAAGATAGGGAGCCCGCATTGCTGGAAGGCTTTGGTCACATAGTCCCACTGAAGTTGGCTGAGGCAACGACCTTTCCCAGACAACATCGAACTAAGGATATCCCTACAGAATTCTGGCGATAGAGGATTAACTTGCACAAAATTAGCAGACTTTGGCATCCTTTTCTGTTGAATAAAATTATGACATCAAAATTTGTGTATATAAATAAGATCAGTTGACAGACCCATTAATAAAATGAAATCATTGTTTATTTTTTAAGTAGATAAATGATGTAATTAAGTAATTTTGTAATATTAATAACATACGAATTTCTTAAAAATACAGATTTGGATGGCAGTAACCGTACCACACCCTATTTAAATGAACATTTGCTTGGAGACGGCATTCCAAATGCTGAATTTTCTTAAAGTTATCATTTTAAAGTCTCATCTAATTTTAGTTTCAATGGATTTAATGCTTAACATATTTATGCTTGTAATTTTAATATTGACCAAAAGAAAAGAATTATAAAGCGGTTAAAAAGAGGCAAAATGGGTGTATAACAGCCCTTAACTCTTAGAACGATCATCAAAACAATAATACCTATTCTAATTTTAAAATACTGCCTTATTACGAGATTTCTACAGACATTTAAACAGGGTGATAGCTACGCATATTTTTGTCCAATCAGTTACCTTGAATATAATAGTGGAATTGATATCTTGCTTGTACCTATCATTAGGAAAAAGAAGACAATTCCAGCTACCCTTCTCACATTAGAACCTATCACCCACCTTGAATGTATTCAGAAGGTCAAACATATCCGGAATAATCGATACAACCAGCTTCACCTTGGCAGGTAGACTAGTTCTCAGCCAATTGAGCTGAAATGCATAGTCTGATGTGTCCAATTGGTCAATGGAATCCAAGAGAATGAACACATGTCGGGTCTTAGAAATGTGTTCAAGTAGCTTATAGAAAGTTGTCACTGTGTCTTTGATGGCATGCAGTTGGGACGCAGCTTGGTACTCCTGCTGTAGGCCACACACCAGGCACAACTGAAGGCAGAGCTGACGAAGAGTCTCACGTATACTGGAAGAGCCAGGACTTGTGCCCAGGAAACGAACGAGTAAAATATATGAATTCTGAAGAAAACAAATTTCAGTACAGAGAGCGGTTTGAAAAATCTAAATAATACATCGATGCCTGAAATTAAATTTTCCTTTTCTTGTTCTTGTATGTATATAACAAATACTAAAAAATGATTACCTGCATCAAATAGTTTTGTAGAAAGATTTAGGTTAAGATATTTTACAAAAGAAAAACTGACAATTGTGTATAAACTAATATGTACAGGTTAGTACAACAAATAATTCTGTGAAGAATTTCATGGTGATACAAATTGGTTTGATTTGTGATTATTTATTTGTTTCCTGTACTAACATTTCTCTGTCTCTTGAGCCAACCATCAGCTTACTTAATAGCATGGCCTCTGAGGTTAAAACAAACAAATAGTGCCTTAGCAGTTAAGTACTGGAAATTATACCTACATACATGTTATTTACATCGATTAAGACAAATTGTTACGCATTACCCCAAAATTTTAAATTAACTAAGTAGGCTAGAGTCCGTTACGTGGTGCATAAGGCAAACAGATAATGAAACTTACATCACTAGCAGTATCCTGAATCCAGTTTTCTATAAGGCTAGCACATTTTGCAAGAAGTGAAGTTTTCCCACTGCCTGACTCACCGTAAATGATTAAAGGTTCTAAAATTTATTTTTAAACAATAGAATCGGTTTCCGAGAAAATCGATTTCATTAACTACCTATTAACATTACATACCATTAGTTGCACTGAAGAGATAGGTTTTCACACTTTCAACTGCGTCTTTACGACCTTGGAAGTGCTTTATATTATTCAAACAAGAGGTGGAATGCTGAAGAACCTCCGTAAAGATCTCATCATTAACGTATTTCAATTTCTGATTAATTCCTTGATCGATTAATGCACAAGCCGTCTACAATACAATATTCTTATTTATTGTGAATATCAAAAATATTTATGTTAATAAAATTATAGAATCAAAACTTTAATGTCAGTATCTGTAAATTATCTAAACTTTGGCTATAAGTTCAGTTAGTTTTTGTTCATACCTTATTAGATTTAAAACGTTTTATATTGATTTATAAGGAGTATAGAAATGGGGAAAATAAACCATTTTGTGGGATACTAAACCTGATAAAAATCGTCGCCAAACTGCTGCAGATAATCTGCATGATTCTTATTACTAAGACCATTATTCCATTGAAGCGAGTATCGGTGAAGATTTTCTTCTGATACGTAGTCAGGGATGTCCTTCTTCACCCGCTGCATTTGACTTTGCAACTGATGGTTAACCACTTTCTCTCCGTCGATATTGGTGGTAGTATCTATAAATCTGTGAGTGAAAATTAATCATTAAATCGGAAATAAAAGAGCATAGAATACAAATTCTTAAACATCTTACTTGCTAAATTTTGGATGATCTGCAAATGTTTCTAGGTCCTCAATGTTTCGTACAAATGCAGCCGACAAAGTTCGATGTTCTGGTTTTGCTTGAAAGAGACCAACTTGAATTTCGGTTTCCGTTACTACAATTAAATTTGTTTTGAAGTTATCCGGGTACCTGATTTTTCATAATGTTTGAAGCACCAAACGAAAAATCTAAATTTTGAATAATTTAATATAAACACGTCAATAATAAAAGCTATGCGAGGATTTTATTAAATATTTTTAAATCTAAATTTTATTTTTTATTGAATTAAAGATATTTACTAATGGGTATTCTCGTAAACTTACCAGAACTCAAATAAAAGCTTTGTTGTTCTTTGGTGAAGCTTTCAGTCTCCATTCCAAGTTTGGTTCCCAAATCAAACAGGGAAAGAATTTCCTTTTCATCAGCTGACCAATTATTCTTGGCCTTGGCTATTACCTCAGGACTTACCTATTAATCATTAAAAGCATTTTAGTCATGTTTATTTTAAAAGCTCATCTCTACAACAGTACAATAGTCGTTGTTTGTCAGTACCTTCAATCAAAAGTCTATGAATTCATTTGATCTACACGACAATCTTTTGATAGGGTGGGATTTAGTTCTTAGATAATAACTTTAATGATAGCTTTAGTGCGCAATTTTTTATTAAAATAAAAAAGAAATAGAATATGATATTCTCAAATTGTATTGAACCATTCGCATTCTCAAATGTTTAATTCTAATAGAGAATATTTTTGTATTATTAATTTTATTTAGGTTCGAAATCTTTACTAGAGCTTTTAGATATTATGTTCCCCTTCGTAATGTTGTTAAATAAAATGAATAACTATAAGCAATTAAAAAGATACCAGACAGTAGTTTTGTTTTTAAATAAACCCGATTTTACTAGATTATTATGCAAATTACATTCGAGTATATTTGGGTATAAAGATGTTTCCATGTCAAAAATATTGGTATTATCTACTAGAAAGTTTAATGAAATTTCATTGTCAACATACATTAACAGATTCCACTAAAGGTTTCAGCAGATAGAGTCCAGGTTTGTTATTGGTGTCATGTTGGTACCATTTAGTGACAACTGTGACATCAGCACCATTATCTAACAGAATCTTCATCATCACATTGAAATCTTGCTCAGCAATCTTTGCTGGTGGCGGCCGTCCTCCATAACGTTGACCCAAAATTGTCTAAGATACAATATGGCAAGCAACATAAAATACTACTTGAGAAGCATCTTTTTCTCTTTGATATGGTCTCTGAGAGCATATTTTCATAATTCCTTTTCCAATAAATTGATTTCTTCTAACATAGGAATTTAAGTAAATGCCAATAGCACTATTTAACCTAAGAAGCTATTTTCAGGATTATCTTCATTAATTATCTTAAAAAATATGAATAATTTTTAAAAAATTCTGTAAAATAACTAAGGAAAAACAAATCAGTTTTGATAGACATAATCACAATTATACATACAATAAAGCTTGGTCCCATAGAAATATCCTGACAGTTAACCACTTCTTGATAGCAAAGTTGAGGTCCTTGATGATCCAACTGACTTTCTTCACGAACACCCCATCTCATATCAATCACCTAAATGACATCAAGGTTTACTATTAGGTTCTTTTATAATTTATCATGTCCAAACAAATGATTCTTTATGAGTATAAATTAGTAACCATATTTTATAAACATAAGAAACCATATTTTGTAACTAATGTCTATTGGTAACTGTTAAAATTAAGAAGTATCTATAATGATTAAGAACAAATATAAATATAAATTTACTTGAAATTCTACGTTATAAACATCTAAACAAAATTGTTTCAGTTTTGGATATATATTTCTCATCAACAAGTTTCTTTCAATTGCCATATCTACAATTTAATAAAGATATATATCCCCATCAAACACTAACAATATCTATTTTTAATATCTGAGATCAATTATTATTAATTTAATAAATTAATTCATACCTGAAAATGTTGAACTGAGAAATATTCTAACCACTCTTGTATTTATTGGTGGCAAATGAACCAATTTTCCTGTAAGTACTTGGTAGTACTCATCATCCATCATGCTATATTATTTGTAGATAAAAGTTAAAGATAATCTGAAATTAAACATTTCATTTTATTTTTGCTTAATACAAAAAAATATATTACCATATCAGAAAAAAATAGGAATAAAATTTTAATGTTATTCAATGCTCAGTCCAACTTGTAGAATTACTGCTTAATTTTCTTATAATACTAGCAGAATTGAAACATTTCAATTATCCTGGAAATTCATATGGTTATATTCATAGTATCTCATTCTGACAATGAAATTAGAATGTAGAATCAATTTTACTCTATATGATATTCATTGTTGGCTGTTTATTTATCTTTTTTACTGACTTTCCAAGATTATAATTTGTTCAATTCAATATTTTAGAAATTTTGGAATGATATTTTACTGATATTATTAGTTTTAAAAATTACTTACTAGGATATTAGGAACAAGTAAAATAAATTACCTAGAATATTTATTTTAAAATTAGTAGGTTTAAATAACATTTAAATAATAATTTTTTTGAACATTATTTATATAGTTTTATAATAAATATTAAACAAAACTATAATGACTAAAATTATAAATTTTATAAAATCAAATTTCAATTAGTTTTTAAAGCTATCTTATTTAGTTAGCAATAGTTTTAAATATATATGAAATATAATTGGTTGCAAATGGTATAATGTTTAATTTACTATGACTTTATTTTAGTGTACATAGTACTAAAATATATATGGTAATCAATAACATTAGAAATGTTCTGAATCAATGGTTAGTCATCTAAGGACACAAAACTACTCAATATTGGCAAAATTTTAACATGTACTTTATTATCAGAAATGTTCATCTACCAATAAAGAATATTAAATTTGTTATTGCTGTTTCTTAAAAATTATTAATTTTAATTCTAATTGTCCTATATCAGTAGCAACAGAAGTTGCTACTATATATAAATTGGAGTGCATTTGTAAGACACAAACTAACCTTTGGAAAGTCAGATCTAAAAAAACCACACCACCTATTTAGATAGTT
Organism: Parotoplana pacifica; assembly: GCA_034780595.1. Taxonomy (NCBI): domain Eukaryota; kingdom Metazoa; phylum Platyhelminthes; order Proseriata; family Otoplanidae; genus Parotoplana; species Parotoplana pacifica. The sequence continues at coordinate 616 of JAUYWI010127627.1, read as the reverse complement.
TTCAGAAAAACCAATGTTTAAAACAATATTGATTTACTTGCACCATGGAAAATGTTTGAGAAATGTAGGTCATTTAGAAGTATGCTTTTTCAGATTTTGACACTTTTTGAAAACTCAATTTTAACTTTGAGGCTGTATAACTTTAAAACTAGAAAACCGAATTTAACATATAATATCTCATTGGAAAGGACAACTAGACAATAATGTCAAAGGTGTGGAACGGTTTTCATGGTAATATATTGCAAATTCCAACACTCCTATTTTGAAAAATGCATTTAGTTGGACACTGCTTGTGGCTAAACTAAAATATTCATTTTGCTAAAATTACATATTTTGTAGGGAATTAATCAAGGATGATACTCTTGAATATTTAATTAAACTTGCACTTTTCACTTAGGTAGCTTTTGGAAAAAAGTTGAAGAGGTAAAGAAACGCCTAAAAATATGAATTTTAATCAAACTAGAATAAGTTAAATCATGGCAAAGAAATACTTGACAGAAGAAGATCTCCAGAAAATTGTGGATGAAGCCGCCAAAAAGAGTGAGAACAAAGGCTTGAAAATGAATGTAAGAAAGACGAAAACAATGCTGATAGCAAGAGAAAGAGGCCCAAAGAT
>JAUYWI010127616.1:0-10016 GCA_034780595.1 Parotoplana pacifica | reverse complement strand
TAATTAGGAGATTCAAGGCAAGTAGCTAAACGTTGCCATCCAAATTTTATGAGATGATTAAGATTGAAAAGGCTAGCTAACATTTCTAAATGAAGGCATGACATTCAGAAATTATCCAATTTTGATATTATGCGTCTAGGAAAGAAAAACACATTGGACTAAAAGATTACAAAAGTTATCTAAGTCACCTACATACTTTGCCGAAAGAAAAAATTAATTAATTTCACACACTCGCTCCCCGCATCCCTGCAAAATCTCTGGGGCGCTGGGAACGAGGTCAAGGTCACCTGTTGCTGCGCAACGACGTGACCTACTTAGGGAAGGTATTTAAGCAAACAGCAAAGCTGTTTCTTTACACAATTTTATTTGGTTTTTGTTGTGCGAATAGCTTGAGTTCCCACCCTTTGTGCCCACCCTTCCGCAGGTATGCGGCCCCGAATCACATATTTCCGGAGATCAACCACGCCTCGTTGGTACAGACCGATCTGCCCTACCGTACCTCGCCTGTACACCAGGGAGGAATGGCAGGTCTGCCAGCCCAAGCCGACCGCAACCAACCTCAGGAGCCCCTGGAGAACCCTGGTAGTGTTGATGGCCCTCTGCCTGGACGAACCGCGCCTTCTGACGACCAACAATCCAATACAGCCCGACATTCCATACCGACACATTCGGCGCATGGTGCACGAATGGACACGGGCCGGCGTCCAGCTGATTCCAGAACCATGTGATGTGGACTAACCGCAATGCTTATCCCCGCCCAATATCCGTGTGTGACAAGCGCATAGCGCACCAAGCAACAGACTTCTCCTTTTTGTTACATTCCATTTTTTCATTTACAAACAACTTTCGTTTTCTCTGTACAATAATTACGTTTTCTGAATAAGTATTATGTACAATCATAGCGGTCTTTTAAATGTAATAAGACTTTTTCTTTGTATCATGGGCTAGACCCAAAATAAAAGTCTTGCCCTCAAGGGCCCCGTCTTCCCTGGGGCCTGAGAGGGAGGAAAAAAAATTCATGGAAATAGCAAGCTGAGCGAGCTATTAGCTCAAAACATGATCTTGATAGTTTTGAAAAACGAAACTGTTTGTCAGGTAACTAAATGTAATTTAACCTTTAAAGGTTAATTCGCTCAAAACAAAACACATCCATACAAGTTAGACAATTAAGGGAAGTCATTATTTTTTATATTAACTTATTATATAACTCTAGCTAGTTATCTGTGTGCGGTGGAATATGTTTGACCGATTTTTCCTGATTGAACCTTATCAACTTTCGCAATTTTGGTTACGTATATGATTTGACTATTCAGTATTTATTATTTTTCAAAACAACATATCGTATTAACATTTTGTAAATAAATAACTTTTAGAACTTGTCACTACTTGAATATTACTTCTCATACAGTTTGAAATTGACTAATATAAAATGATTTCAAATGATTTTTTTAGATTTGACTCACCGAAATTTGCTCCTATCACGTAACTATTTAACAGTTAGAAAATCAGCTGCTTCAGATGTCCTAATTGAAGAAAGTTTGATCGAAATGGGAAACAAAGCATTTTCTGAATACCAGAAAACAAGGTTGGAAAAATGTAAGGAAGAAGAAGAAGAAAAGGCAGCTAAATTGAGGGATCAAGAAAAGGAGCAACGAATGAAGGAACTTGTGAAGAAAGACAAGGAAAGAAAATCTGAATTGGGTAGAATTAAGGCTCAAGAGTATGCTTTAGCTATAAAGAAGAAAGAAGCCGAAGTTAGTTATGCAGATAATTGATAGGAACTAGATAGGGTATAAATATTTTTAGAAATTAGGCTAATTGAAGGCAATTGAAGCTGAAAGATTGATGCAGCAAGCAATAGAAGCAATGAGGGAGGCTACAAGTGAGAAAGAGAATGTAGTAGAGAATCTATCCATCTGTTCATTGCAAATAGAAAAGTAATTTTATTTAAATTGTTTGTTCATAATAAGGCCGTTATTATAATAATTTATAAACTATACAATAGTAAGAACAGTCATTATGTTGTTCTTTATTCTAGGGTTGAAAAAAGTGCAATGGAAAAAGCTGCAAAAATTTTTTTGACGGAGGCAAGCGATCTGCAGATTTGACGAATACAGATAGAGCAAAGTTTCCAAAGAGAATAATACTAGTTGAAGACTAATTTACTATGCACTCTTCACTCTTGTATTTTTGTTACATATGTCATTTTCACCAGTAGCTATATTTAAGAGACATATTTTCTAAAACAACATTTTTTACCAGAACATACATACATTAATGGCCAATATACATTTTCATGTATACTGCGTTATTTTTTACTATTTGCATTTTAATTATTAAATTAACCTCTGGCAGCACTGATAAAGTCTCTCCACAGTAAAAAGTAAGAAAATAACTGAGAAAAACATATATTGATAACTCAAATACAAATACACGTAAAGGTATATAATAAATGTTAGTTCCAACAATGTATTTACAATAGGTGCTGAAAATGTTTTCCTCCTTGTGTCATACAAACATTTACCTGTTTAATTTTATTGACAAACACAGACAATAATGTTTCAGCAGTAATGGATTGGATGTAATAATTTGTCTCCAATTTTAAGTTGTCAATATTTTTGGGATTGTTCTTATAGACATGGCCTTTGGCAGCTCCCCAAAGATAAAAGTCAGGGGGTGATAGGTCAGGTGAGTGGCCAGACCACTCCTCTTGAAATAATGCATACTCCAAAAACCTCTTCCAACAAATCCATAGTTCAATTAGCAGTATGCACTGTTGCATTATCCTGCTGGAAGTATGCTCTCAATATTTCATCTTTGTTTAAGCAGCCAATGAATGGAAATAACATTTGGTCATGATAATGCTTGACAGTAACAGTTTCCAAAAAGAAAATTGGTCCAATTTTTCATTTCCTTGAAATGGCAACTAATACCCTACTTTATGAACACCCTGTACTTTAACTTTAAAAGGATGTTCTGGTATTGAAAAGGCTGCAAAACAAGAAATATTAATGTATCACTAGAAAATAGACAAAGCATACAAAAATCTTGTTATAAGGAATTTTGTTCAGAAAAGAATATACAATCTGGTATAAACTGTCTGCCAAATAAGAATGAATCCATCAATGATCTTGGGCATAAAAGAATCTTGCATCAGCACTGACTAGGGACCAGTAGATATGATTCATTTTTTGCTAGATAATGTTATAGTATTTACATGAACAAATTAAGAATCATATTTTTTGGCTAAATTTTTCTAGCAGTTTTTAAATTCTTTACTGAGTTATCACTGCTAGTGGATGATTCACATTTTTGCTAGAATCCTTCAGAATTACTTCAATTAAATCAGTGAAGTTTTGTATCAACTAAAATAAAATGAACTTGGTATATATATTTAATTTCATTGAAATTGGTTGAAGTTTAGCTACCATTAGTGCTAAAGATTTAATCAAACCTTTGAGTTTATAAGTACTGAAGTTGAACAGTAGGCTAATGCTGACATTAGGTCCAAAGAAAGTTTCTCCAGTTGATTTCAAATTTGGTGTGTAGGTCCACTAAGCACTCAGAAACACATCCAAAAATATTGATTATAAGTTTTTTTCAATATTGTTTTTGAAAAATTATTGAATTTTTTGTGCCAAAAAAATGATAATTGATAATTTTAGAAATCTATTATTGGATTTGTAGCAGTGAGTGCCTAGTGGACCTACATACTAAATTTGATATCATTTTGTCTAACTTTAATTTTTGAGAAAAGTAATATGCAACAGATGGTGTTAAATGTTCATACAAATAAATAATGACTTATGTATCATTTGTGCAAAAAATTAAATTTGTTGGTTGTTTACTTTAATCACTGTGATTGTTAAAAATAACATTTTGTAATGTGAAAATCTCTACAAGGATGCATTGTTTATGAGTGGGGTTATTTTTCTTGCAATGAGCACTGCTCCTATTATACAGTAGACCAAAAAAATGGAAACCCTAATATTATTGATTAATTATAACTATCAGAGTGTACACATCAGTATACGTTACATAATTATATCATACGAAATTAGTTAAGTGAACAGCGCACGCATGGCATAGTATACCTACATATGTTGTTGTAAAAATATGGAAAGCTGGAGCGAGTTTGTCTGACATTGAAAGAGAATTTAACAAAGGAAAAGGAACCATTTTAAAGATAATACAGAAATACGAAGCCCATGGTTCTACTGCTCATAGAAGAGGAAATGGCCGTTCACGATGTACCTCCATCCAAACAGATCGACTTTTGGTTCGAACTGCTCGACTGAATCGATGGATGCCTGCAACAGTTTTGCAACACCAAGTTCCTGCAAATCAAAATCAAAATTCACCATCAGTGGATTAGCTGAAGTAAATCTTAAACGAAGAATACCTAGAAAAAGTCCAAAATTTACACTAGTACATATTGCTGCTCGTATGCGATGGGCTATGGCACATACACATTGGCGAAGGATTATGTGGACAGATGAAAGTCGTTTCAAGCTAGTGAGAACAGATAACAGGATTCGTGTTTGGCGAGAACCCCGGCAAGAATGGGCAAAAGAAAATGTTGTTGAAACTTTAGCATCTGGAGGAGGGAGTATTATGGTTTGGGCTGGCATTACCTAATTATCTTGGGAAGACGGAATTAGTTGTTTGCAATCGTGTTAATGCAGATGTTTATAGAAATATTCTTCCATTTGTTCACCAAACTTTTGGTCCAAATAACAATTGGCTGTTAATGGACGAATGCTACACCTCACCGAAATCGAGTTTTCGGTGCATTCAAGCTGAATTCAGGGATTAGGACACTTCGGTGATATACAAGATACTAATTATCTGTACATAATTTATGTTATTTCTAATTGTATAACAAGTTATTCAGTGTTAAAATAATCTTTTTTATTCTTATTATTTAGGGTTTCCATTTTTTGGTCTAGTGTATATTATATTTATTTATACACGCGCTTAAATAATTCATCTACTGTCTAACTCTTATAGGGTGATCGGCTTGATCTCAAAAGAGGCTTCGACTTTCCTTTTCACTGTACTAAATATTGTATGTGTTAAATTCCTTTCCTTGTGTAAATTTCATGAAATTAAACTATTGTTATCGTAATTTCTCTGGTCAATGGTTTTAATTGATTCAGACAAGGTTTAAGAAAAGGCCAAAAAAGTATGATGAAGGCAGCGACCCACAGCTTGCATCAAACGCCAAAAACATACTACCGGCAGATTTACTTTGAGGCCATTGACACAGTCATTGGCTGCATCAAATCGAGGTAGTTCAATCAGCGCGACTACCGCATCGATGCCAAACTGGAGGACCTGCTGATGAAGGCTGCAAAAAGCTGGAGAATACCAAGAAGAAGAGCTACAGACAATAATTGCATTTTACGGTGACGAGTTTGATGCAAACAGGCTAAGGACTCAATTACAAATACTTCCAAATATAATGGCGGCGAGTGGACAGCTGTTTAGCCATTTTTCCGACATCAGGCTCATAATCAAACCTCATCCAATGAAGGAACTGATAACCAAAGTGCAATATGTTTATTACAAACTGTGCCAGCGACAAATGCTGCTTGTGAAAACTCGTGTTCGGCAGTGAGACGTGTGAAAACATTTTTACTGTCTACAACACAAATTTCAATTATACCTACTATACTTTTCAGAGGTTAGATAGAGCAGGAAGCGATTTACGCATAAGATGGATAGGCAGAATTTGTTATCGCTGCTTTGTAATTACCTTTGCTTGTGGTTGGCAAAATTCAGTGGTTTTGTATTAATACAGCGACGATTAAATACTTTTTATTTAATTACGAAATATTAAAAATTCAAAGGTAAATTAAAACTTTAATATAAAAAAATAGCCAAAGAATAATGAAAATTACTCAAATACTATTTATTTTCACCATTTCGAGCCTCAATCTAAAAATAAAATGTAAATATTATTTCGCTCTATTTGGTGGCAGATGTTCAAAAATATTGTAATTATTTCATTAAAATAACTAAATATAATTAAAGAACGCTGTAAAATATTAAAAATCACATAAAATATACATGACTTTCTAACTTTTATTGAGGCTCCCAATGGTAACGTCTTTTACCAATCAGAAAACAGAAACTAAATTGTAAACAATAACCGATTTTAACCAAGTAATCCGTCTAGTCTAACTGTATAACGTCTTTGGTTTAAATAAAATAGCCAAATTATCTGTTCAATGCTGGTAAAAAGAGTTTCTCACCTCAATATGATTTTTTGGTTCTACCCAGCTTGGCCGCATATTTTCCTCTTTTGATTGTTTTCAAGATATTTTAGATTTATCCCTACTCAATTAATTAAAGCGAACTATTAACAAAAAGAATGTACTTTTAATTAGTAAAACTAAAACTAATCGAACAGTAGCGCTGTTAGCAGTCACAGAAGCAAATCATATCACTCACTCCCCATTTCCTGCTCTCTATTTATCGGCGTCTCTCTCTCTCTCTCAGGTGCAACGATTGTATGGAACTGGTCCAAACCACGCAGCACTTCCGTCTGCTGGCGGACACTGCCCAGATCGGTGGGGCTGGTTCACGCTCATTGGACGCGCTGGTTCGAGAGATCCATGGCAAGTACAACACGGCCATCGCGGAGTTCTTCTCCAGAGTGGAAAATGTGCTCAATCTGAGCGATGTGAAGACGTTCGAGCGAGCCTTTTACAACTTTAGAACCATCGTCAAGGTAAGGTGTCGAAGTTGTGTGGCAGGGATGTTGGCTTGTGAAGCACCATGTTTGTTTTAAACGAAATGGACCAATCACATCACTTTACGTGGTAGCCACGTAACACCGTGCCTATTAAATATCTTTATTTGCATTTTAATTTTATAAGTAGTATAATAATAATAATTTGGTTGTCATTTTATTGCCTTTCTATTGCCTTTATTATTCAGCGAGAATGCTTTACAGATATGGAGGTAATTGCATGTTTTGTTGGTGTATTAGCAATTTGGTAGACATTCCTCATTTTGTGTTTCTGTCCAAATTAATGTTTTCCCATTTCCCCACCATTTAAAAAAAAGAATGTAATTCACATAGATACTAACTGTCTAAAATTTAATTTTATTTGTGATTTTGTCAAGTTATTATAAATATTGTTTACTAACCATGGACTACATGTATTTACTTGAATTTCAGAAGTATTTGGAATCACTGATATTGGGTACTAAATTAACCTTAAATTTTTTTCAGGAACTGGAGAAGACCCTAGGCAACATTATCAACCAAGCGATGCACCAGTGCCCAAATGTCATGGCACAACTGTCACTGCTCGAGGTTTTTGAAGGCATCAACGGCAGGGAAGTTGTTCATGTAAAAGTTTAAATATTAACATTTTTATTAATATACTACTAAAAGTAATATATTAATTTATATTATTATAACACTAATTGTAGAAAGAAAATAGACAAAATCTGCTAATATTATGCCATACTTGGACAACCACATTTAGCCTAGTTGCATACAAACTAATTTTATCCACTCGGCTAATTGATGTGTTTATTGGTAGGATATTCTTCGTGACAAAGATGAGCTAATCACCAAAGGATTTGTGGACGAGCTAACTCTTGTACAAAAGATGATCGCGAAAGCGGGAGCCCAGCCTCCCAGTATTCCCAATGTGCCTCCTCTGGTCTGCGCTCTGCATTGGTACCACGCACTCAAAGAACGAATGAGGGTAAGGAACAAAAACGTTGTTTTTTTTTTCTTTATTTGAAAAGTAAGCAATATAATTTACGTACTTGCTGTACAAAAACCCTGATGTAACGCGAGATTTGTATCAGCGCATACTACAAGCATATGGAGTGATATGTAGAAAAATTGGTTAAGAAAATCGTTAACCTGATCGTAAGACGAGAAAGTTATGGGTATCAAAAAATTAATTTGATAAATTCCTATGATTTTTGTTTATTCTATTATTAGTGTGTTCAAAATGTTATATCAAGCGAAACAAACTACTTTATTGTACAGTTTGACAGCATTTATGTAGAAATTAGTAAATATGTGGGCTGTTATAGCTATTATTGTCAGAGACTAAAATTGAATCAAAATATTCAGTGTTCCATCAAATCTGTTTCTATTGCACAAATACTTTACATTACACACAATACAACAAAGAAAAGTTACTATATACTTTTGAAATAAATGATTTTATAATAAATAGACACTTTGTGATAGTTTAGACACTAAAAGCTACTAATCTGTAAAAATGCTATTTCATAACCTAGTAATTTAGTAACTTTTGTTCACACCATAAATATAGGCCCCGGCAAAAAAGTTCGTTTTTTTAGTCCAGGTTTATATTAATGAATACAATAGATCAAAATTGACAAATTTATACCACCTAGATTACAATAGATTAAATTTCACAAATCTCCACCACATAATCACCATTGTTGTTGACTACAGCTAGAAGGTCCTCTTTGAGGCATTCAAATTCCTTGGTTAAATTATTGTTGGAAACATTGTTAGCCATAAATAATCTCCAGTTTTCCTAAATTTGGTTGGAATCAGCAAAATGTATTCCACGTCGAGACGTTTCATAGTTTCTGAATATGTAGCGATTCATGAGGTTGGTGTCGGGGGAATAGGGTGGTTGTGGCAGCAAAGATGTGTTTTGGTTGGCAAGCCATTCACGTACTACTACTGCCACATGTGATTTGGCATTGTCATGCTGTAACCTCATTTCCCAAGGTGGCAACTGCTCTGGAAATTGGTCGACCATATTCTGCAGTAAAACTAGATACCTATCAGCATTGACGCTGCCACCATCGTGAAGAACGTTTTAACATTGTAATCATTAATTTAAACGTTGACTAAAAAACGAACTTTTTTTGCTGGGGCCTATATATGTAAACAAGATGAGTGAAATTGATTGTTCATATTATACATATAAATTTACTTTGTCCATAATTAAGTCTCTAATTCATAGAATCGATATCAATTAGAAACTCAATGATTAGGTGGTTCCAAATAATATAGGTAGAGAGAATTTTAAAACAATCTAAAAAGCAGTAATTAATTTTAACCAAGAAATAGAGTCAAAAGCAATTAGTCATTAAATCAAAATCCATTTTACAGAAAAACACTCGAATTTGTTTTGTTAATATTGTGTAATAAAATCAAACGTTAACATTAATTTCTATGATTATGCATAACCATTATGTACAAACAAATGACCGTCTACTTTGAAACAGGCAAAGTGATTTCTAACTAATTCTACCAACTGCAACCATCCCCTATTGTTTGTCATGTTATTCTATAATAACCAAACTCTCAGACTAAAACCACTGACTTACTGAACTGTATTTTATAGCCAACATTTAACACAGTGCCTATAGGACGGACATGTTTAATAAATAAATAGACCAGACATAGAGCAAACACCTCACCCAGGCTGCATCTCTTTCTTAACGTTCTATATTCTGTCAGAAAATTATACATAGAAAACACTTCCTACAAAATTTGCAAAAAATCAAATGAGAATTAGATTTAAAAAAACGATCAACTCCAATAACCTACCATGAAACTGTGGACTGCTTCTTCTTGCAGTCGTCAACACCAAACGGCGACTTTCCTGTAAGCAGTTCGAAGGCTAGTACACCCAATGACCACCAGTCGACCGTCTGAGAGACAAAACAAGACAATAATATAATTGGCTGATAGAATTTATAAATAATATTAATCGATAGATGCCAAATAATCAATGAAACTACTTTTAATTCACTTTCTATAGCCGCCTAAAATGGAGGGGAGTCCAGAAGGTGTCAATTGAAATATTGCGGGCCAAAGATTTGATGATATCAGGGGCGGATCCAGGATTCAAAAAGGGGGAGTCGCTAGGTATTTAAAAGGACACATATTTGTGAATGTTTCTGTAATTTAAGGTCATTTTATTTTTAAGAAAGCGCTGTGCATGGAGTACCACATTTATTATAATAAAGAAATTTTCTTAGTGTTAGCGAAT
>JAUYWI010127605.1:0-10017 GCA_034780595.1 Parotoplana pacifica | reverse complement strand
TGAAGGGCTTCCCACAATACGAAGATTGTTTCATTATGTTGTACCACTGCCTCTCTATGAAGGGCTTCCTACAATACGATGAATGTTACATTATGTTGTACTACTGCCTCTCTATGAAGGGCTTCCCACAATACGATGATTGTTACATTATGTTGTACGACTGCCTCTCTATGAAGGCTTCCCACAATACGATGATTGTTGCATTATGTGGTACTACTGCCTCTATTAAGGGCTTCCCACAATACGATGATTGTTGCATTATGTTGTACTACTGCCTCTCTATGAAGGCTTCCTACAATACGATGATTGTTGTACTACTGCCTCTCTATGAAGGGCTTCCCACAATACGAAGATTGTTGTACTACTGCCTCTCTATGAAGGGCTTCCCACAATACGAAGATTGTTTCATTATGTTGTACCACTGCCTCTCTATGAAGGGCTTCCTACAATACAATGATTGTTGCATTATGTCGTACTACTGCCTAGGCCTCCTATTTTAAACCAGACCTCGTTGAAATTGGGTGAGTATTTGTCAGCCTAAAAACACCCCCAATTCCTACATATTAGCCGTTCCGGGATATTAAATACTTACACGATTTTTGAACAAGAGGTACAGAGTGGGATTTCAGTGGTGAGAATGAGATTTGATGATGAATAATATGTCTGATAAAGAATGAATGGAATTTGAGAAATAGAGAATGGGTTTGATATAATGAACCAATGTACATAGTTTATTATGAAGTTTGGGTGTAATTTAATTCTATTTGTGTAGTCTTTCATGAACTTTCTTGCTCAATTTGCATACTCCTTGATGGTTTACCGGCAATTCATGTTCGTTTATGCCTACATATTTATAATGGGAGATTCTGTTCATCTGACGTATTTGTACAGCCTTTTGTCATGTTTAGTCATCTTTCATTGCATTGTGCAATGAGAGTTGATCGAGTTTTTGCCTAATTCAAACTCCCTCACCTTCTTCCCTTCAGCGAATTGTCCTGTACCTGACGCCTGGGAACTCGCTCATTGACTGTCGCCAATTGGGGGAGACCTGCCTCACAAATGTCGCACTGGTAAAAGACTATATTCTCTCCACCCAAGTCGGAAAACAGGTGAGATTCACATGCCACGTACCGTGCATCGTTTTTTTATTATTCACAGTGTATTTTGGGGCGTTATTTTGACTCGATACGAATTGTCTGTCTGTCTGCGTGGGTGTTGTCTGTCTGTCTGTCATCAGAGTGTATGTGTGTGTTTTTGAAATACACACTGCACTTTGCGGGGGGGAGTGGGGTTGACTGCTTGACAAGCCTTGGGGTAATGCTCTAATGCTTTGATCTAAGGGGGTGTCTCCTTCTTTTAGTCTGTATCATAACTATCGTATCATCATCTCCGCTTCTGTCTGCGTCTTGCCCAGCGGATTGACTCAGTCAGTTGAGCCTCACCTGGGTCGTATTTGGGCCTTCACAAGGTATAAGATGTGCTATTACATACCTACGTACACTACAATTTCTATCGCTCAGAGAGTTGATGGTTGACATTGATTTTAATTGTTATATTGGATAGTTGGGAGAAGATAGCAATGAAATGCCTCTTTCTGGTTTCTCGTGATTTTCAAGCACACGTTTAAAAAAAGAAACCCCGGGTTTAAAAGGTAATGTTTAATTGCAGATGGCGACTAGATCTATCAATTGGCTGTGGGGTTGTTGGACTTTGTTTTAATGTTTCTGTAATTTTGGAAGAGAGAGTGTTGAATAATTGTTTTTCGTTCTCTATGACTATAAATACGATGAAATAGATCCTAAATTTCGAATATTATCAGAAACTGCAATTAAATTGACGCATATTTCACAGAAAAGATCTATCTATGGTAACAACTTTACACGTCATCGCGACTAAGATCTGTGGTTGATGGTCTTGGAGCTCGTGATGTCCCAACAGGGACCGCTCCTAATGGGGAGATATTAAGTTCAATCGAGTGAAACTGGATGTCTGGCGTTGTATCAGTGGTGCCAAGAAGACCACAAGAGGACCTTAAATGGACCTTCCTATGGAAAGTTCCTTGTCCCCTTTGCTGATGTTCGAAATAATGGCGTTTCCTGCGTTCACGGGAAATAGGATTTCCATAAAACATGTTATGTTATTTTTTAAAGTTAAGTATATTACTTGCAAGTAGTACTGTGCTATAATCTTAATTTTACCAAAAATACCATAAAATGTTTTTACAGAAACCTATTTCCCCTGAACGTAGGGAGCTTCTAACATCAACAGAAGTCAGTTCCTTGAATTTGAAGCCAATTGGATAAACGAGGGATAGGAACTCAACACTGGCAGCACCATTCAAGGTCCTCTTTTGATGTTAGGCAGCGCTAAGGCAACGGCAAACGCCCAGTTTCATTACGCCTAGTTTAATTAATATCTAACCATTAGGATGGGTCACTGATGGGACCAGTCTCGTTCCCGTAGGGCAATGCTTCCGGGCTACAATAGGTCCTTGTTTAGCTGGAGAATGTGAGGCATTTCATTATTATCCTACTTCAATTTGTTGCTAAATTATTGTCAACTATTTACGGCTTGTTGGCCTTGAAAAACAGAATAATACGTTCTCTCTGTGTTTTGAAATTTTGGAGTTTCCATGTTAACATTTGCTTTTAAATCCAATTGGATGCCACCCGCCACCCACAGACCGGGGAGCTGTGTGGCATAGAAAGTACGTTTACCGGGGCAGAGACAGTCGGGCTCATGGAAAGTGTCATTATTTTTATTGCAGAGATTTTTCAGCCAGACTGTTCCAGCCACCACCTGAGGACACACAGCCATTATCTACGATGTGAAGACAGCAGATCCAGATGCTTGGGCATGTTACGGAACTCTGCGAGGGCCTGATGCGATGATTCTGCTTTTGGTGAATGATGAGCTGAGCCTTCACTATTGATTGATTGATTGATTGATTTGTTGATCGATCTGTGAGATTGCGCCGGTTTGATCCGGGGAAAAAACACTATAAAGTTGTGAAAAATTCATTGAGAATGGTTGATGACGAAGTTTTTCTTGGGCCATGCAATGACCTGTCACTAACTTTGTGTGTCCCCTCTGAAACTAAACATCTTAATTGACTCAAACGTCTGTCTAAATGTGTTTTTTGTTGCTTTTTTAAAGACTAACAAATAAAATTGCTCGGTTGTGATTAGTTTTTATTCTAATAATTATTGCGCTTACTTCTCGAATCAATTCTTCGGTGTACTATTATTATTATTAATTAGATGCAAGTTTGTTCTGCATAATTATGGCATTTATTGTGTGAGATGCTTGACGTCTGTGATGAGACCACCAAGATACCTACAATCTCTGTTCTGAGTAGTTGTCAGAGCTTGTCATTCAACGTGCAGTGTCAGTTGCATTGTTCTTCTACTCACCCGTGTGATGCGGCGGTTTGTTGCGTGTTTCCATGACAACCGCTGCCAGGGCGACTGACTGACTGAACTGTCTCTAATTCTACCTGGCTGGTTTGTGTTGGTAGTTGGAGAAACCAACTAGCCGCTGATGTTGTTGCCGGCAGCTGAAGGTGGGATTGCTGGTTTTGTGAGTTGCTGCATCATTATGTCAGCCTGTTGCTTTTTCTGCTGTCTTATGATGACGAGGGTCGGTTTTTTTGTGTGACTGTCTGTGTGGGTAATTGGCCTCTTTATGTGCTGCTACTGATTGGCGAGTGTTGATTGTCATCTGGTGAAGTGAGTATGCTTAGTTTAATCACCTGATTGTTTTTTTTGACAACATAGAATTCTTTCATTTTTAAGGAACGTAATTGGTGGTATTCTATCCATATTTTGATAGGTACTACTATCACTTGCTAAAGTAGTATTTCATTGTAAAACTAAATTTTATAAATTCACTAATAGAAAACAGTCAATTCTAAATTTACCAGCCATTATTTTTTTAAATACCACATTAATAGGAATTGATGATTTAGAAATTAGATCAGTAAATCCAGGCAGTTTTCTTAAAGTTTTGGGAAGCCATTACTTTTTGAGGAAGCGTTTTTGGCTAGCTGACTTTAGCACTTGATGAGGATCAAACTAACACGTCTAGTTAGAAAGCATTGTTAACTGTCACTCAGTCTGTTTCCTGGGGGGGGGGGGTTCTGTCAATAATTAGCGGCTTTGACTGACATCTTGTCTAGTTTTCAGCGTTCACATGAGGTGGTGCGCAGTGTAGTGTGTGCATCTGGAGATCATATGTCGGCTTAGTTGGTTGCATTTCTGTCGTTAAATGTAGTACCGATGTAATTAGTGTGCATTGCTTATGGGCGGATTATCAGGATGCTTCACTTGTTCCTCTTTTTAGTACATTTTTATGTGTGGAATGTAGTGCATTACTTAATGAAGAAAAAAAACCGAAGCCGGTCTAATTCACTTCTTATGTAGTTGTATGAAGTTATTTGGAGTGAGGCTTTTAATGCTTCCCTTTATTAGTTCTTGCCAGTTCGTTCTACATGTGCCTTGAATGGGATGTTGCTAGATCCAACGTACATTGATTATTTATTAACCCTTCTTGGTTTTTTGTTGTTGATTTGTTTTCCATAGCAATAGAGTGAATTTATTCTGGTTCAAGTTGGGTATGTTTTAAAAATTAATCATAGCAGGTACGGTTTGATAAAAATATACTACTTATTCATACTACTCGCAAATGATAGCCCAGGACAGCTGTTTCGCCCTTGTTGGGCCTCATCAGCCAGGCTCAATCACAGCCTGAGCAATATAAAATGTTCGTATACTTCATATCAAAGCATAAAATAGAGGAACATTTGCAATCGTTGCATAAGAAGAGGGAAATTAGAAGATGTTGGAAAGTCCGTTTTCTTATTCTATGCTTTGATATGAAATATGCGAACATTTTATATTGCTCAGGCTGTGATTATGCCTGACTGATGAGGCGCAACAAGGCCGAAACAGCTGTCCTTGGCTATCATTTGGAAGTAGTATGAATAAGTAGTATATTTTTATCGAAGTATTCCCGTTTAGTTTTGCTATTACTTTATATCGCAATTTCTGATAAATTTGCACATTATACCGCACAGGTCCAATGGAGCTTTAAGTTAATTTGGAAGTAGCTTCAGTGTACACATCACTCTTAGCGTGTCTGGTTGAAGATAAGACACGATGGGTGTTAAAACGCGTGTTCACTCTTCGAAGAAATTATTATGAAGACTCTTTTTTCATGTTTCAAATCTGCGATGATTCCTAATAATTTATCTAGTGTTTTTTTGTGGTTGTTATGTAAAGTAAAGATCGTATCTAGATGGCTAGTAATGGGCTAGATGTTTGTCTGAGAGGGTTCGTTCAGTACCGGTTGTGTTCTGTTGAGTCATAGGTGGAGTGTCCTTTTGCAGCAATCATGCAGAAAGTTGTGTCTCGTAGTGGAAGAATCCTCCAGAGAAGTGCATAGTATGAGTCACTGCTTGTTTGTTCAAGTCTATTTCTGTCACAAGGCGTCGACAAAATGCGTAGCTGAGATTTCTGTGGCAGTGTTTTAGTAGTTATCTATGTACCCTAACTGCTATGCCTCTCTCTCTCTCTCTCTATTAGCTACAGTTTACCTCGTTTCAACGTTGGACTTATTATTTGTGTCCAAATATTCCCTACATAGTTGTCCGAAAATGGCGCACTCAAATTAGGATGTTTTGCGAAGTTAGTTTATTGCATTACCATAGAGAACAAGACATAGAGATAGAACTAGATTTTGCAGCTATTTCTATGCCTCCATGATGGCTGTATGTACTAATAATCATTTATTATGTTGGCTTGGTGAATGGATGCGTGTTAGGCCATAGAGATGTTGATACTGTTGATATCTATGTCAGTAATTAAACTAGGGAAGTGCATTGCCTCGGCCACCATTAATTCCGCTGATTAAGGTGGTGGTAGTAAGTGTGTGTGTGTGTTCATTCATTGATCTGATTTTGCGTATTTGGTGAATAAATGTGTGAACCGATCACTCTGTCCGTTGCTGCTCGGGCCATGGTTCACACGTGGGTGGGTGGGTGGCTGTTTCTCGCTCACAGGCAAGCGAGCGTGTTGTGGGTTGATTAGTCTTCTAGCAGTGACACATGATGTCATCCCTAAATTGATACACACACGTTGCCTGTACGTTTTGGATAAATTTGGTGCTAACTGCCCAGTTTTGGTTGCAACTTTCCAGACAGGTTTTTGTTTTAATTATTTTTTTGTTCTCTCTTTCGGAAATTGGTTGTTTTTTTCGTGTCTCGTTCTTGAAAGTCTTCATTACTAGCTGTCCAGGGGTTATTTGACTCTTCTGTTACGTTGGTTGTCTGGTTTTTAGGTTTATTTAAGAGCTAATGGAATGATTATGACGATAGCATCGGATATCAGCCCAGAGGATCATAATATGTCATTGTATATAGATTTGACATTGAATTTAACCCGCATTACACCAATAAAACAGCAAATGGCAGAGGAATACCCGATGTTATTTAGCTTTGCACTTGCTGACACCCAAAAAGAGTTGTGTTGATGGATCGTGATTGACGTAAGCTGCCTTCTTTCTGGAATGTTCTGTCTGGTGTGATAGTCTGGATGATCAACGCGTGGTTTGATGATGGCAGCTTGGTTGGTTCACGGTTGTGTGGTTCACGAGTTGTGTTGATGGATCGTGTTTGACGTAAACTGCCTTCTTTCTGGAATGTTCTGTCTGGTGTGATAGTCTGGATGATCAACGCGTGGTTTGATTATGGCAGCTTGGTTGGTTCACTTGTCGGCAGATTGGCAGACTCCAGCCTGTTCAGTGGAGGATGGTGATGGCTGTTGTTGGTGAACTTTCTGCTTGATCTGTTCAAAATCTGGGTCAGCGTACCACCGCCTATCATTAGCATTTGGAGTCTGTTTTTCTTACAGAAATTAGGTCTAATTCAGAGATATCCATCTGTGTACTAGCCGCGGGGTATTTGCATGCCCCCCCCTTATTGGTACAGAGCAGGAGTCGACCCGGTGACCTTCTGGTTGGCATGCAAACGTTCTAGCCGCTTGATCACAGTCGATGTTTGTTTGTAAAGCCAAATGTTGTAGATTTAATGTCAGAGAACTGAGTTTCGACTATTAGCTATAGACATCGATGTTGGTGGACGAGTTCGTAGTCCAGCTTGAATGATAATGGGAAGGTCCCCGCGTTCGAATCCTGCTCTATACTGATGAGGGGCGTGCAAATACCCCGCGGCTAGCATACAGATGGATGTCCCGCTAATATTGATGTCTGGATTGTATTTGATTTCTGTGATCTATTCCGTGTTGTTTGGAGGCTCTCAAATTGTTTTGTTTTTTGTTTAGAAGTTGGTGCATCACTTTTGGTGCCAAAACAGCCAACGAAATGTTTTCTCAAAAGTATGTAAGCCCAAATTCTACAGTAGTGTGGTGAAATCATGTTTGGGTGTTAGCTCTCACTAGATTGTAGGTACAATACGAATGGTGCTGGGTTATCGATGTTGGTTTGACATTAAAACTATCACAGAGACTAAACATAATTTTGTTTGGGAATTATTTTCCGATAGTTATTGGCTCAAATACTTTAAGATATAATTGGTGAGTTTTTGATAGTGGTGTTATGCAATAGTGTTACTAGATATTCTTCAGTGGTGTGCCTAACATTTATGATTTGGTGTAGTTGATCGATAAAACCATAGATAGTACCCCGTTTGGTAGATTGATCAACCTAACCCTTTTTTCTGTGACAATCAATATGGATAAATGTATTCGACCAAACGTTGTCTGCTTACAAAATGTCTGGGGCATTTGACCAAATTGTCGAGCTATTTGCTTCGCTAAACAACCCTCTTTTTTGCCTCTGCTAAAAGAAAACTAATCTTTCAGTCGTTCTAATCATCCGCTTCGGGGATGTGCTGGAGACAAGGACTCTGGAGCGATCTCGTAAACCCTCCACAGACACTTTTATTAACAGCTGATTCAGGTGGCTGAGTAAGATAGGATGATACCACCACCACCCGTGTTGCAACGCTGTCAACTTCGGAGCAATTTAACATATATTTGGGGCAGTTTTAGTCGTCCAAATGTGTCTTGAAATGCGGGTTGAATATTATGCTGGTGGTGGTGTTGTTGACTTGATTGAAGTTCGCAATTTTTGCTGTTTTTGTGGCTGATCTAATGTACCAACTTGCTAGTGCGCTGGTGTTTTTCCACTTGCGCTTCGTCCGCACTTACCAGTCGTCATCTGTGTCGCTATTTGCACGAGATCATAGAAAATGCGTCAGTGCTTTTTGCAATCATTTAATTTAGTTTGTTGGGGTGGTTTTTTGGACGCATTTTCGTGACTGACACAGATAGCATCCATCGGATAATCTGACGTCTAATAGCCACCCATCTTCTTGCTTTGTGTGACTGTCTGTATGCACGTAGCGCCTAATTGATGAAGTACTGAAAGGTCTATTTTTGGGTTAGTCGTCGATATTGCTATTTTATTTTGGTAATTGGAGGCTAAACCGGTGGATTATGTGTTTGGCCTGTCCTAATTACGCGGCAGGCAGCTCAAGTTTGCATTCAAACTGAAAGTGCAGCTGGCTTGAGTTGTTGCTTGTACTCTCTGTAATATGATGATGATAATGATGATGTTGGGCTACCGAGGTTATTTTGTTGCTTGTTTTTTACTTTTGTTTAGACGAGTGGGGGGGCGGGTCGCAGAGGATTTATGTGTAGTGATGGACACTCTGTACACCTTATCAAGACTTGGATTTCTATTTTATAAGAATTTCCATTTGCTATTGTGTAGAATTATTCAACAAGTTGATGAGAATTTATATTTGACTGAAAGATGTCGACTTCTATAAGACTGAGCAAGAGAATGTTTGACAATTTCGCCTTGCTAATGAAGCCAAAATTGAAAATAATCAATATTAACATTACAACGTGAGTTAGTTGACTTTCAACATTTATTATTTAGACATAAAACATCCAGAATCACAGTGACAATTTTTTCAGATTAATTTTCTATAGCGTGTATGTGATGTTATTGGTTACATAGTTAAATCCCTGAATAATAAAAGAAATCAATTTTAATTTTAATGGTGAATGCTTTCGATTTCTCTTTCGGTACATGGGTAGGAAGTTCAGAATGTTCTCTTGTCAAAATGTTACAAAATGTCCTAATTTTAAATCAAATATTGCTAAAAATGTTGTTGATTTAAGACGAATAGGTTTACATACCTAGCATACAGTGCAACACGCACAGTGGTGGCCTTCTTGTTGAGTAGAACGCACTGAACCGTGGGAATACCTTGCCATCTACAACGACCGGACTTCTGCCTCCGTTTGGGATTTTTAGCTGACTGGATCCACACAAACGCTTCGACTGGATTGTTGTTGTATTATTAGAGAGTTACTGGGTGCATTTTAGAAATAATTTCTAATTTGCTGGATTGATTTTTAACCTGGTGACGTAATAAGTTAAACAGCTGTTTAGTTTATCACGTGATCAGGCTTCTATGTGATTTTTATCTCTTCTTTTAATTTAACTTATGCCTTTCCTGTTGATTTTTTTGACGCGATAAGTTTGATTTATTGCGTCATCAAGTTCTATGCGTATCATGTTATCTTTTCTTTGGTTTCTTTAACTGCTTTATTTTTTTTATTATTGATTTTCTGTTTATCTTATGGCGACCTGGTAGAATTGATCATCGCCTTGACTCTTTGGGGGAACCTATTCAACACTATTTTCTTATCAAGTTTAATTTGTCGCGGGCAAGTTAACAGAACTGCTGCGGTGACCAATTCTACCGGTTGCCCTCACAATCCGTAATCAGAGGTGCCACAGATTGAACAAAATAAGAACATTTCTGTCCAATTTCATTTTAAAAAGAAGTTTGTGAAAATTGTGGGTTTCTTGATTGAATTATCCCTGTTTCCTTGGTAATATGGACCCAGAAGTTAGACAGCCCTCCGTGGGTGTTCCTCTGTGGCCTCACTCTCTGGTTACCGATTGTGCTGGGGCTCCTCTATG
>JAUYWI010127594.1:0-10019 GCA_034780595.1 Parotoplana pacifica | reverse complement strand
GGACAGCGGACGGCCGGGGCTCCCCCGGTCCAGAATTAAGAAGAAGAAGAAGGTTTAGTTTTTTTAGACAATGATTTTATGTTATTTATGAATAAAAGGAATAAACGATATTTTTCAGCACAGTGAATGACCACAGAAATTATAAAGTCAAAATATTTGCAACAGTCAGTTGACATCATTTTGAATATATACTCATCAAACCTTCGGTACTAGATGGTAAGGTGGAAATGGTAATGATCAAAATTGAAAATCGTATTTGTAATTTAAATGTTTAATTTTTCTGGTAAAATTATTATTTGAATGCGATTCGTTTTGTTTTGATAAGTTTTAAATCTAAAAGATATAATACAAAGTCATAACCAAACGAAATTGTGACAACATAATGCACTTTCGGTACCTCTTGAGATGAGACATCTAATAGTCACAATTTGTGGACTTGAAAACAGAAAAACATGCCCAGATTTTACAAGGTGAGTCAGACGTCAACATCATTACTTAAAACTAGTATTGAACTTTTCTCATAATTTTATATGAATAACATAAAATGAAGAAGATTTTTAACTCACCCGGTAAGATACTTTTCATCTAAGTTTTGTGAACTCTTTATGATAAGTATTCTGAAAGTCAAAGTTGTTCTTTATTTTTTATCTTTTTATTTGATATACAAGGAATATTAAATACCTAGTAAAGACGATTATAAATTTGCACTGGGCTAACCAAATCTCAATTTATGAATGTTAGAAAACAGTTTAATAGCAACAGAACAATACTAAAGAACATTGTAACAAAATCAACGAGTAAATATGGTGCAAGAGATTGGTTTCCTGTGAACCGTTTTGTATTTTTAGGAACCGCGCAATTCCAGACAGCAACATTTTCATCCAATAATTGGAAATGGATTTGATAGGAACGTTCTGTATTGAGAAGCATTTTTTGGTACTAAAATCAAGACAGAGGAATTTATTTATTTGGTACATGAAAAATTAAATGATAAGTAGATTCCTACATTTTGAAATATACTTAGGATGGAGAGCAAAAAACACCGATTTTTTTGGGAAATTGAAGAGTTAGTAGAATTTTACAGTTTTGTTTTTCATAATAAAATTACTCTACGAATAATAACATAATATCTAGTCCGAAAACAGAGATTATCAATGTCCAACAAAAACTTAACACTACACATCAAACAAATTCTTCATAAAATTTGATCATTCCTTTTTTATCAGTTTTGGTTTAGAATAATTTCGTAATAGAATCCTCTCTATTTTTACCTGTGATTTACTGTAGGGAAGTTTAAATATTTTGTAGAGCTGGAAAGCGCATTCATCTTTTATCATATATTTTGTGCTGAGCAAATTTGAATTTGATTCCACCGAATTTATTGTATACCGCAAACTGAACTGCTCCACCGAATATTTGTTGTCAGTAAAAGTAGCAGTTGCTATTTTCTTAAATATAATTTTGTCTTTATTTTCGGTATCCTCAATGGTGTTGGACGGTTGGAGCTCAAATGATTCGTCCGGTATATAGGTCATGTAAGTCCCATTTTCAATAGACAATAAAAATCTAAAATGAAAGAATTGGTCGTATGAGTGTATACCCCTATATGAATCTATCCAGAACATTAAAAAAATCAAGAAGCCAAAAAGTGTGTTAGCTCAAACTTCCAAAATATCAACTTATCTTGTTCTCTGCCTTGTGGCAAATCCATGTCCATGGATTCAACTTTCTCCCCTGTTCCCTATTTATGTACGAATTCCTTAAGATCTGAATATGACACTCCTACAAGGTCCCTGAACATATTTTCACATCTTTTTTCTACAATGACTGTTTTCAGTAGGATATCTCTTCTCAATATGTGACTTATCCAATTTTTCTTACGCTTGGTAATTAGTAGGTTGCTGCTTTTATTTATATCCGTTAAGACTTCTTCATTTATTTTTTTGTTTTGCCATGAGATTTTAGGCATTCTTCTCCAATTCCACATTTCAAATGTTCCGATTTTCGTTTTATCGCTTTCAAGTAGCGTCTACGTCTCAGAACCATATAAAAGTATGCTCCAGAATAATGTCTTCACTATTTTCTCCTTTGTTACTATTTTCCAATTCTTAGTTAGAAGTTCTGTAACTGCTGTCTTTGCCCATTGACATCTTCGCAAATTATTGAAAATCTTAATGTGTTTATTTGATGTCCATTCAGAGTGACGTTGACTGGGTCGTTTTCCATTCATGATATTCTCAGTAACTTTCTTCTTTACTTTGATCTTTATTTTGAATGTTTTAACTTTTTTGTTGAATTTATTTATGAGTTGTTGTAATGCCTGTTCAGTGTCTGTTATTGTGCTTTGATCATCTGCAAATTATACTTCCTGTATTAACTCGCCAATAATCTCAATGCCCTCATTGACGTTGTCGACTGCTTCCTTCATCATGTGTTCAGTATTGATTGAGAATAGTAGTGGTGATATCAAAGAGTCCTGCAGTACTCCTTGTCCTATCTCCGCTGGATCTGATTTGTTATTTTCAATTTTTCCGTTTTCCGTTTGATTATTATAGTGTTTTTGGTCTTTTTAGTCGATTTCCATTCCTTTGAGTGTTTCCATGAAAATTTTCCAATTTACTTTATCAAATGTCCTTTCAAAATTAATAAAGCATATTATAATTGATTCATCTGTTGTACGTCATAATATTGCAAACTTTGGTAAGGCTTTTTGGTCCAAGTGGTTTCAGTAATTCAGATGACAAGTTATACGCTCCTTCGCATTTATTATTTTTCATATGTTGGATGGCTTCTTCTATTTCGCTGCGGAGGATTGGTGGACGTTTGGAGTCATTAACTAATTGTTCTTCAATTCCTAATTGTAGTTCTCCTTTGTCTGTGTTCTTGTACAGACCTTCAATGTATTTATTTTTCAATAATAAACTTTTAGCTTCATTTGTGAGCAACATTGGTTTCTTGGTTTGATAATGTATCCTTTATCAGTTTTTCTGATTTTCTTTAGAATTACTTGAGGCTATGAATTATAATTTATTAATTTCCAGATATTTATTAACTTCGTTAACTCTAATATTTCAAAATATTATTTATCTAAAACCAATACATTCTCTGTTATACCTCTGGAGGATAAGATGCTAGTGACCCAATGTTTGGTTTACTATTTTAACTCATTTATTTAGTATATTACTTTCAGAGCATTTGTCTGATCATTAACAAGTAGGTGTGCTTCCCAAACCAGAACAAAAATATGGCAAACTATTTCCAGTAGTTGCTGTGGATATAAGAATGTTTCTAAGCACCTTTTCTTATGTACAGAGCGCTGGTTGTGTGGTTGGACCCTGGACTCTCCATCCAGAGGTGCGTGGTTCTAACGTGACTATGTCCTCTGATGGGGAATAGGATGTTAGTAAGGCCTATGTTTGGTTTGGTTTTTCTCTTCTGATTAAAGGAAAGTTGGTGTATGGTAACTAAGGTGAAATATTAATAAAAACAGCAATGCTAGATAATTTTTCCAAATTATAGTTTGTGTGTGAAAATGAACTGTGGTAAAATAATAATAAAAAACAAATTATGAACCTTAAATTCTACATTTACTTGATATTTTAAATACTTCCAGATGTAGAAACATCATGCATTGTAAACACAGATTTCTATTTATGGCTGATTAATAAATATAAATCGATGATTGTAAAGCATTGACTGCTTTCTGTAATACAAATATCGCCAAAAATGGTTTTAACACTTACTTTGCTGCGAATTTTAGTGATTGAAACAATGTAATTGAAGTTTCTTTAATTTTATTGAATCGTAACTTTTTCTCTTCTTCGCTTTCAAATAAAATAATGTTTTCAATTTCAGCACCTCCACTTTTGAAACTCAATTTCACAGATAGATTTTCTGTTTTAAAAAATTTCGTTTCGGTTGTTTCAGTAAATAGTTGTGGAAGTACATCACTACAAGCAAATAATTCCAATGCATTGCAAACAGACATAATGGTTTCAAGCAAAATCTTTGAACTATTGATTTCTGTTCGAAATACTACATTTATTGATTTTAGAGGATCAATACACTGATCCATTGCCTCCTGGTAGATGGTTCCATTAGAACAGTTCCCAATTTGACAGTGCCAAGTTTTTATCAGACCAAATGTCTCCACTTTTTGATCAACACATGCTGCAAATTTCAGTTCGGTCTTATTCATCAAAATTTCTGGTTCAAATACGAATTCCGTTTTCGGCAATTGATTGAAATTAGCATCTGCTGTAGAATTGTAATCCTGACAGGAACAGTTCTGACTGTCGTTGTCAATCAGCTCACAGAAAACATTGGACTTGTTTTGGAAGGAGCATCCAGTAGCAAATTTATTGGTGGCCTGACATAAATATGTGTAAAACGATTTCATGTCATTGATCTTTAGTTTACCAGTTACACGGTTGGGCAAATATATTGGCAGTTGATCGTTATGGGAACATTTTCTGAGCTTGCTGATTGAGTCGACTAATTGAGATTGGCTCATTCCGGGAATTGACCTGTTGACTACATCTAAGGTTAAAACACGCTTGCAATTGGGGTTTTTGTTCAATAATCGTCTTTTGACAATCTTTTGTTTATCAACGGCTGTCAAAATAGGAATAACATTTGTAAGAGAACTACAGTAAAATACATTCTTCAACAAAACCATTTTATGAAATAGATGTGGATAACATTTGGCACAGTAAATATTCTTGTATAATTCGGTGCCTCCTGGAACGAAGAGGTAACTCAGAGCACTGTCATTAACCATTTTTTGTGTAATACAATCCGAGATCAAGTCTCTATGTGCTCCAGGAAGACAATCCTTTATTACGACAAATGAGTCTATTTTGGCGGGAACTCCGTTTTCAAATCGGGTAACAAAATCTACACAATCTATTAGAGGTGCTCTTTCTCTCCGGTGATTGATAGCGGCTGGCCAGTATTTGTTGATGTAATCTGCACAACAATCACCAACGGTAAGGCAGTTTAATTCTGTTGAGCATAACTTTCTATTGGAACATTGATTTTCAGCTGAAAGAATAAGTAATTCATCGTTATACAAAACATAATTTTTTGAATGGAAAATAATTTTTCTGATACAAAGACATATAGGAATATTTCATAATTTTATTGTTCATTTAAAATAACTTTATGTTTAGAAATTTTTCTAATAGGGGAGATCTGACTACATATGTCGATATGAAAGAGGATATATCCTTTCTAAATCAGGCAGAGTTTACAACAATCACATCTACTAAGAAGTATGTTTTGGCAGGAATTATGAATTACAAGTCAAGTAATAAGTATATTATTATCTCTTGAATCCAGTTGGTGATGTGAAGACCATTGTGTGATGTGCCATTGTCATGTTGGAATATGTCCCGTTGAAAATTACTTATGCGTTACTTATATGGCAGCTCTCTTACTTACACGCAATGAAAAAGTACTTATTTTGAAAAACGTATACGCCACCAGGGTGGGATTGTGGTGACCATCAAATTATCAAATTAGTGGTGAATATCCTATTGTAGAACTTACATGTAAGGTGCAGTCATCAGTGCTAATCGATTTGGTTAGGCAGAACAAGCAATTGTTAACACTGTTAATTATTTCCCATTCTGTAGAATTGAATTTCAGAAAAATTGACTTTTAACAAACATGTCGCTGTTCCAGTCCTCAATTATTGAGTGGGCCTCAACTTCTGACTATTTTTTTACTTGGCACACTTATAAAGTATCAAATATCGGATAGACTTGCTAAATTTGAAATAATTTTATTTAACAATATTTCTTTTATTTGCAAATTAAAATTTACTTTCTACCCTATCTAAATAAATGGGAATTTCATATGCTCAATTCTGGGCACATAATCCATCACAACATTTTTAATTAATTAACATTTCAAAAATGTTGCCAAAGAATAGCACAATTGAGTGAATTTAGAGAAATATTAGGGTTGGATATTTTAATTCCAATTTTTAAAAATTAGGAATGGCTTTTAGTTTCCACCACAATATCAGAATATCAATTCCAAGAATATTTTTAAAATACATATTTGTCTTGCATAAATGGGTTGTAAGTATTTGTCTTTATCACAGTTTAGTTCTGGAATTTAGTTTTCACCAAAAATATGTAAAACAATATTACCTTTTATATGAATGGCGGGCACATTCGTTTCAACAAGTTGATCGATAAATGAACAAGTTCTTACAAATGCTTGCTCTCCATCGGCGGTGAAATGCACTTGAACGGAGTGTGTGGCTGGCGCTTTAATAGCTTCTTGAAGACTTTTTGACACCGCTTGGTAATTATAAATGGGAGTGAAAAAGAAAAACACAGAATAATCACAGTACAGATAATGTTGAAATGTTACAGTGACTTTTGAGGTTTGAGAATTCCATGAATTTCGTACCAGTTCTAAATAATTTCTTGCAGTTTCGTACTTTGGATTGCGTTTGCTTATTTCTTCATCGTAAACAAATCCATTTTGTATACTAACTGTAAAATTGCTTAAATTATTGTATTCAAAAGTTAAATTGTTTAATCGTGCTTCCAAATTTTTGAATTCTTGAATTAATACTCTTTCATTTCTTATCAAACGTACCATTTTTACTGTTGATCCTTCATCATTTGCTTTATTTTTGGCATAAATCACTACACGTTCATTTGCTTCCTGTATTGGTATTCGAAAATCTGGTAATCGAATTTTTCTTATGGTATTGCATATGCGAACATCAAAATAAAAATAGTTGCATATGTTTAGAAAAATTGAATTACCAGTAGCCAAAGTCAAATTTTCAATGTCAATAACGAATTCTATATAATCTGTCATTCTATGTCTTACTGATCCTTGAAACGGTAGAAATGTTTGGTCATTTTCAGCACAACCGGGTAAACAGCCCTCCACATGTCCTCCATAAATCTTAAGCATCGAGCATCCGTCATTTAAGAAATGGTAATCTTTAAAGCTTCCAAAAGTTATAGGAAATTTTCTATCGAACCAAGTGTGCAATACCAACAGTGATTGATGTAGAAGCAAAGAATAATCAACAGGCTTGACCGCTGAACACGACGTACACGAAGCGCTCTCAGATGCCATCGAACAAAATATATTGCTATTCTCTTCAGTATGAGGAGAATCACATGGTAGAGGAATAGAAATGTTACAAAGCAAGTTTAAAATATTTCTTTCAGTAATTTGTTTGTATTGCATTAACTTATCACTATTAACCAAAGGACTTTTGGAAGTTTTTTTGTGGCATCTAGGTATGGTATTTAGTACTTCCATTGGGTCGTTTATTGAAATTCTTTCCACAACTTCTGCATTTAAAACAGGTAAACAATGTTCAACATAAGCCTTATTTTTCTGAGAATCTGTCATATTGGATTTAAACACTGCCATACCAGTTTTATCGCATTGTAATGCTAAGAATAAGTAGCTACAACCTTTTCCACAATTATTTCTAAAAAGTTTGTAATTAACTTTGTCGATATAAAGTTTTAATTCCAAATATGATGATAGATTGTCGTTGCATGAAAATACATCACTGCATTTATAAACAACAGGAAAATATTCAACAATCTGGGGTCCCCATTGAGTGACAAATGGAAGGCAATGCGTCTGATTCTCTTCTTCAGTGGGTATGTAGTTGACAATTTCATTCCAAGAATTATTTAGATAAGATGGACAACAGCTTGAGTACAGGGCACAGTTTGGAGTGGAAAGACATCCCGTTGTAGAGGTCACACAAGAATTTGGAATAGTTCTGTTGAATCCAAAAAATTCGTTTCCTGGATATAAAAAGTATTACTTCAAATCATTTTAATTTTGAAAAACATTCTCACACATGTAATTCAACAAAGTTTTGGTGATACCATTATAAACTCAAATGTCAAAATTGTTTATGAATATTTGAAAAATTGGCTGCTGACCCATAAAAAGTGTTTTAATTTTCAATTACTTCATTAGAAATCAAATAAATAAGAGATCGGTTTGAATCTAAAAGTTATTAATCGATAGCCAGTTAATAGATATTTGGAGCCCTAAGCTCATATAATACAAAAGCTATATAAATCATTATTATTTTGAACCGATTTGGGATTCGAAAGAAAATATAGGACAAAAAAAATATTTTCTTTCTGCTATGGAGCGAAAACTATAACACCAAATTGGTTTTTGAACTCAACACAGAATTGCAAATATTAATATTTCTTTACTAAATTTTAGAAAATCAAACTACATACATGTAATAATTAATGACCGACAATGATCAACCTTTTTACAATCATTGGGATAAGACATTCAGAAATACATTGAAAGAAATAAAAACATATGCAAGTGCAGACTGGATTCAGTTATAAGTAGAATTCCTAGAAAGCTAAAGAAATTAAAGAAGCATCAAGGGATAAATAAACTTGATTACAAAACGTTAAAGAAGACAACAACATTAAAGAAAAGACTGGTAAAAAGTAGAAGTGAACAACGGATTCCAGTTACTGAAGAATCAAGGAGCTATAGATAAAACAAAATGGTAGATGTTCCAGAAGGCAGTGGTAGAAGAAGCGATGAAATTGATAAGAACAAAGAAGAAACAGGAGATTATAGATTTGATGGAAGAGAGAAGGAAGCTTAATAATAAACTCAACAAGGTGTCTGGATGACAAGGAAATATGGCTCAATAACAGATGTAAGAAATGTACAAAAATATTAAAGAGAGGGTTATATCAGCTGGTTGCATCAAGTCAAATGGGAGAGATATCATATTAAAGAAGAATAAAATTATTGAGAAATGGACTAAATACATCCATGTATGGAGGTGAAATATCTCCATAACAAAGCTATCTTTATTGCCCTTCAAAAAATCTGAAGCGGTATTATGTGAGTTCCATACGACAATAAACTTAATGAGTCATGAAATGAAAATTTAGTTGAAGGTTTTTATGAAACGAGCAGGAATTTAATATTCGTGCTGAGAATATTATCAGAAATGGTTATTAAAATGAAATAGGACCTGTAATGTGTTTCATCTATCTAAGCTTTTGATACAGTTAAGCATGAAGAGCTGTTAAACATATTGAGTGGAATTAACATCGATAGAAAAGGCCTGAGAATTATCAGAAATCTGTACTGGAACCAGTGAGTAGCAATAAGAGTTGAAAGCGATGTAGGAGAATTTGTCGATATTAGAAATTTACCGCGTCAAAGCAGTGCAGTTTTGCCGAACCTATTCAATATTGAGAGAACTGAAA
Organism: Parotoplana pacifica; assembly: GCA_034780595.1. Taxonomy (NCBI): domain Eukaryota; kingdom Metazoa; phylum Platyhelminthes; order Proseriata; family Otoplanidae; genus Parotoplana; species Parotoplana pacifica. Next base: position 759 of record JAUYWI010127594.1, on the reverse strand, counting down.
GAACTACCGAGAGTGGTGATTGTCATAAGAATTAAGAACATACGATATGCAGAAGATACAATCCTTATTGCAACATCAGAATTTGACCTACAGCAGATAGTCAAGAAGGTTGTGACTGAGATCGAGGAAAAAAGGGACTGTGTATCAATTGCAATTAACCAATAATGTCTTATGTTTACATAACAGAAAATTGGCCCAATCTGTAACATTAAAATTCACGGTAAATAAATTTAAATAACTTGGAAGCTGAATTACTTCAGATAAGAGATGCAATGTAAAAATTAGGTTGAAAATATTTAAGCCAAGAACACATTCTTCTTTGTAACTTATAAATCACCTTAAACACAATAATCTAAAATATGGATGTGAGAGTTGAACAAGATCTAAAAAAATGGTTGCAAGCGCTTGCATTCAACAGAAATGTGGTTCCTTAGACGTATGTATAATGAGGATCCCATTGACAAATCACACCTCAAACACAATAGTTTAAGAGAGGACAGGCAGACAACCTCTGTTACTAAATTACTAAAGTCAATCAGGAAACAGCAACTGAGTTTCTAGGCCATTGTATCATAAAAGGAAAATGTAAAAGTCGTTTCTCACTATGGAGGCCAAAGAACAACGCTTTTGCAAAGCATATAAAAATGGATGGGTATGGAAGTAATTGAGCTTTTAAGATTAACAATGTAGAATAAATCTTTACTGCAGAAAACAAAAATAAAAACAAAAAACAAAACCAGTCAAGCCTTCGACAGTATT
>JAUYWI010127583.1:0-10020 GCA_034780595.1 Parotoplana pacifica | reverse complement strand
ATAAGTTAAAATAAAATGTTTTTTATAGTAATGGAAAAGTTGACTTTTGAGTTTTTAAAGTTCGACGGTTACTTCTGCCCCCCCCCCCTGTATGTTACTTAGAAGTAGTATCGAATTTAATATAAAAAAATAACTAAAAAAATCTTTAATATTTCCAGAGGTCGCAAGGACTACATTGAAAAGCTCGAAGCTCACAAGGCGCGTGTCCGGAAAGCTAAGAAGGCCGCCCGTATGAAGGAGAAGAGGAAGCGATACCATCAGAACCAGCGCCGGGACTCCGACAGCGACTACTCCGATGCCAACTCGGGCCATTCGGACAGCGATGAGGTGGAGGACCTGGAGGAAGCCGATGAGGTGGTTGTGCATCAGCCACTTCCCACACACATGGAGGTAACAGGGGCGGCGAGTCAGAGATAGGGAGAGAGAGAGAGAGAGAGCTTCACTTATTTTTGGGTTGGTTTTAAAAAGTCGTAAATGGGATATTCTTGCCATAGAAATCGAGTAGTTTGTGCATCATAGAAACAACAACACTCTAGACCAGTTCAACTTGATTTTTGGTCATTCTACTTTGTGCAAGTTCACAGACACTGGATGTTAGTTGTGCTAAAATCAGAGAACCAATTAGGCGGATTCATTGATGTTGTTTCTATGCGAAGTAATTGTGCTGCTACTAATTAGTACCTAATTTACGACTTGTTAATTCCAAACAACGACGTTCTAATACTTCACTTCACGCTTATACTCTGGTTTATCTAATGTTTGTGACCAGCAATTTCTATGTCTTACTCACGCAATGGACAGACTCATCCCAGGTCACGTGGGAGATAATATAAATTGTTTTTTTTAAACATATACTACTAAATAGTAATACAATTAATATTATTAGTATCTTGATAATTTTTGAAATTTGATATTAATTTTTCGGACTATATTTAATTAATTTCATTGTTATTCTAATTTTTAGTTATTACTTGTTAGTAGTATATATTAAAGTAATTGCAAATAAAATGATCCTTTCAATAAGAATTGTGTGGCAGCTCTTTTTTATCTTTGCCCTAGAAATTGTTGGTCAGTTGTTTGTTTGTTTTACGTAGGAGTAATCTGACGTGATGGTTAGAGAGCTTTCTCAGCCCCCCTTTCTCTACTACTAGTGGTGGAGGGGTAGATAATGTTTCTTTGTCCACAATCAGATATCTGGAAATATCAATGGCCCAACCATAGAAATCAATGAATGTGATGAACCAACCTCAACGACCACTATTAGTGCCCCGCCATCAGAACCTACAGGTGATGTTGCTGCAGAAGAAGAAGCACCAGCTGTGAAGGAAGCAGCTCCAGCATCTGCACAGGACGTGTTTCACAGAGCAGAAGCAGCGGATGAGAATTTGAATGGCTGGCAGATCAAGGAGGAGGCCGGAGATGACGTCAACAGATCTGATGGTCGACTTTTCAAGGTAACAAACGAGTTTTTAGTTGACTGATTTTTTTGGTTTAAATATCTATGAGAATGTTGTGGAGAATACTAATAATTTCAAACAACTGTGTTATTTATATGCGATTATTTATGTTGAATAATAAATCTATGGTTCCTTATATAGGATAGTAGATCTATGGTTATTTATATAGGATAGTAGATCTATGGTTATTTATATAGGATAGTAGATCTATGGTTATTTATACAAGATAGTAAAATCTATGGATATGTATATAGGATAGTAAATCTATTGATATTTTTATTATAGGATAGTAAATCTATGGTTATTTATATAGGATTATAAATCTATGGTTATTTTTTTTGGATAGTAAATCTATGGTTATTTATATAGGATTGTAAATCTATGGTTATTTATATAGGATAAATTGTGTAAAAATTATGAATTTCATTTTTATTAGAAATAAGGTGACAAAATTGTTAATTAATTTTGCTTTTAAAAAATCTACCAAAATGATAAAGTCTAGTTTTGGGGAACAAAATGAACCTAATTTATAGAGTGGCTACTTCCCCGACCAATTTCTTAGTCTAATAATGAGGAGTTTTGTGACCAAAAATATGCATCTTATATGCAGACATTCTTTCAGTTGTAAAGGAGAACATTCATTATAAAAATCCGTCACAGGTGAACAGGCGATTTATCTTCCATCGTTCTTTTATCTTCTTCTCACAACGTTTGTGGGGGCATACTGCATTAAGGAATGCGGATATTTATAGCACCAAGCAACATAAATCTGGGTAGGGTTGATCAATTATTTAATGGGTCAAACTTTGTCGTCAACAGCAACTAACTATTGCTTTCATATTTAGGAATATTTAATCTTTTATTGCATTTTTTCTTTAATTTTTAATAGGAGTTACCATAGAGCACGCCATGTTTACGGGAAAAGAAAAGAGAATTATAGTAGAAACTATGGATTTGTTTGAATTAATTAACAATTGTCTAATTTGCCTTAGTAATTCTATACATAGTTTAGTTGCTAAGCTTTTTATATTACCTAATCATATCTTGATGAAATTGTGTTAAATTATTACAGGTAATATGGTATTTCATTTGTTGATGTTATTTTAGCATTTTATGCTGGATTTATTAATAGTAATAATAATTAATAATTAAATTAAGTAAATAGTTCATGTGATTGTACCACAAATCCTGATCTTAAAAATGATATATGTAGTGCTTATAATCAGGGCATATCTCTATTGTTAAAGATAAGAATCTCATTTCCATTCATGAGAAAGGGGCTACAGTTAGGATTAATACTTCTGTTATTTTTTTAAAAACTTTACATTACCTGAAGTCAGAAGTCAGATAAGAACAGTATTTTCAAATGGGTTAAAAAATATATCACCATCACTTTTTGATACTTAGTTCAGTCATATTATTTCCATCATTTCTATAAAGCTCAGAAAATGCACAATATAAAAATCTAATTTTATGTATTAATGATCTTTAAATAAATTTATAGCCATTCATGAGAGTTGATAAAGTATCTAATATATTTGCATTTTTATATTTCTACTCTCTTGAAAGAGTTAGGTATTTCTACCAATTTTAATTTTCGGATTTCGGATGAACTAGATAGTGCCTTTATTCATCAAACTTGACTGACCATCTTATCATGCTTCAGCTTGGGTATAGAGTAAGGTGCACATGATTACGTAGTTTAGACTTGATCTTGAAAAATTGTTGATTTATGTTGAAGCCATATTTTTTTACATTTTTTGGGTTAGATTATATTCATTTCGATGTTGTTAGCACTGTCGAAGGTTTGCAAGATTTGAAGTTTTAATTTAATATTTTTTTAATTTTCTACGTTTGCTGCTGTAAAGATTTCATACTACATGGAGAAATCATGGAGTAGGAGACATAGAAAAACCATAGAACAAGAGATATATAGAAGGAGACATCAAAAACTATAGAGTAGAATATAGAGAAAATCTATGGAGTAAGACAACTGAAACCATGAGTAGGATACATAGAGAAACCATAGAGTAAGAGATGTGAAACCATATAGTAGGACACAAAAAAACATAGAGAAGGAAACATAAAAACCTATAGAGTAGAATATACAGAGAAAACATCGAGTAGAATACACAGAGAAACTTTACAGTAGCAGGCATAGAGAAACCATAGAGTAGACTAAATAGAGATTAGACTACATAGAGAAACCATAGAGATTAGACTACATAGAGAAACCATAGAGTAGACTACATATAGAAACGATAGAGTAGACTAAATAGAGAAACCATAAATCAGACTAAATAGAGAAACCATAGATTAGACTACATAGAGAAACCATAGAGTAGACTACATAGAGAAACCATAGACTAGACTAAATAGAAACCATAGAGTAGATTAAATAGAGAAACCATAGAGTAGACTACATAGAGAAACCATAGACTAGACTACATAGAGAAACCATAGACTAGACTAAATAGAGAAACCATAGAGTAGACTACATAGAGAAACCATAGAGTAGACTACATATAGAAACCATAGAGTAGACTAAATATTTAAACCATAAATTAGACTACATAGAGAAACCATAGAGTAGACTACATATAGAAACCATAGAGTAGATTAAATAGAGAAACCATAGAGTAGACTACATAGAGAAACCATAGAGTAGACTACATAGAAAAACCATAGAGTAGACTAAATAGAGAAACCATAGAGTAGACTACATATAGAAACCATAGAGTAAACTAAATAGATAAACCATAAATTCGACTAAATAGAGAAACCATAGAGTAGACTACATATAGAAACCATAGAGTAGACTAAATAGAGAAACCGTAGATTAGACTACACAAAGAAACCATAGAGTAGACTACATAGAGAAACCATAGAGTAGATTAAATAGAGAAACCATAGAATAGACTACATAGAGAAACCATAGACTAGACTACATAGAGAAACCATAGAGTAGACTAAATAGAGAAACCATAGAGTAGTAGACTACATAAAAAAACCATAGATTAGGAGATAAGGTTAACGATTGCAAATTCTTTAAATCTATCACTTATACTTCCAGTCGATCAGAAAACAGTCGATTAGTTTTTAACCCAATTTATCCCGAGAAAATGACATATTCAGAAACCAATGGGGTGTCAATCCGGCCTGCTCCCCCCCCCTGTAGGTAAACCAGTGTGTTTTAGTAGACGTATTAGTTGAAATTGAAATGTTTTATGAAAATTAAACAAAAAGAAATATAAAAATATGATTTTTAATGTTAAAATTAATATTTTTCAATCTTAAACTCTAGAAAACTACAAATTTAAATCAAAATAGGAAAAAGAGAATTTGAAAGTTCTGGAATAACATAAACAGTTCATGGAATTGCGGTTGTTGAATTTTCTACTGTCAAAATGCCCCCGGAGAAGTGAGCAGGCCCGTTTGACCCCTCATCATAGCATGCCTACGTACCCACTCAATGTGAGCTCATTTATTCTCTTTCCCTGATCTGATTATCTTCATTTCAGAATGACACGTCATCACCAGACGACAACCGGGTAACTATGCCGCCATTGTCTAGTTTGATTGCCTTATTTATGTAGCAAGGTTGGGGGGCGTTATCATCAGCCTCTTCAAATATTGTCCGGTTAGGTTGTCCACGAAGAGACCGTCCTTTTTCGTGCTTTTGTAGTGTGCTAAAAGTTCACATTCAACTTTATCGTGTCCCAACTGCTTAATAAATGAAACTGCTAGTTACTTAAAATTAATTTAAATTTATACTTTATTACTTACAAGTAGTATAATAGGATAAAATGGAATTGTGAATGTCTGATTTAATAAATAGTGGCCATATTAAGTCAAGTACATAATTAGCATGTTGTTAACGATTCTAACTTTTATATATTTGAAGAATTTGGACAAACCAACACTAAAATATCAAAGGGGTCCTCATAGATATTAACTCGATTAACAATCTAAACTAAATCATAGATTTAAAAGGCTTCACTGGAGGCTGCCATTAAATGAAAATAGTTTTATTTCTACTTTAAAACAAAGATACTTGTCTTTGATGATCTATGAACTTGTAATGAGTCGCATACTTTAGTTATTGTTTCTATTTCTCAAATATTTAACATTGATGTATTCTGCCCCGAGTTGACTTGCCGATCTAGTTATATCTATGTACCTAATTTAATATCTATGGGTATTATATTTCGGCTTAGCCATTCTCTAGGATAGTAATAAGTATTTAAATAAAATCACAGAAAATCTGGACCCTCTTCAGCTTAATGCAGCAAAAAATATATTTTATTCTTTCTCTGACTGATTTTTCCCTCCTCTCGATTTTCTAAGATTTTTATGGGATGTTATTTGGCTAGTATGTAGGGGCACCAATCCATAGATATTTTATTGAATTTTTGTCCAAATTCTTCAAATAAAGATGTTAAGTATCTCATAATCGGACCACAGTTATCCCGCCGATTTCTTGAAGGAAATAAATGAAGTAGGATACAGCTCCCTCCCGATGAGATTGCTAATATTGTAGACGCTTGCTTGGCAAAGAGATGGTGGATAGCCGAGTCGACTGTTGGTTGAACCTGGAACGATCTACAACAGAGCAATATTTGGTATTAAAAGAAGCGTAATTTTATGGAGAATGTAGTGTCCATTCAATCCGGAGGCCGAATATCTGTGACCCGTCTAACTTCTGCCCGCCAAACACGGCGCATCTGGGCTCGACTGATAACATTGTGAATTGAGTCAGTCATCAGCTTCCTGATATTGTCGAGCCATTGAGTTCTGGACCTGCCGCGTTCCCGATTTCCCTTCGCCAGTGTCCGGTCATGATGAGTCTTTCTGTCATTGTCCATAAAATTGACACCAAAATAGCTCTGTTGTCGTTCAGTCCCGGGTTTGACCCCCGCCTAACATGTAGTATATGCTGTTGAACTTTTAGCATTTGATCGATTTCTGTGTACTATCATGCCATCAATGTCATTTGAAGATTTGATTTTGTATTTGATTTGTGTACTAGTTTGACGTCCAACCTTTTTGTATGTATGTACTGGTCCTGGTGTGCCATGTCTGTATTAGCCTGGGTGTACTTTATTTTGATCATTTCACCTGCCTATATGATGTGTGTGTGTGTGTTTTCATTATTATTTTCTCACTCACTCACTCTTGCTAAACACTTCGAAGATCTGTTCAGAAAGGACCCAGGTGGGAGAGGCAGCACCCTGAAATTATTTCCAAAATTGCCATGCCGTGATATGGTTCTCAATCCCATAGATTTCTATTTATCCCTTAACTATGTACTCTCTCTTCACCATTTTAAACTTTCTGAACTAATCCGAGAAGGAACTATTTTTATTTTCTAAATCAATGATTTCAATTAGCTGTGATGCATAGATAAATACAGTCTATGGCAGTGTGCATAAAACTTTAGGAATTTCTAAGTTTCATGCAAGTAAGTTAGCTGCCTTTATATTTTACTTTAGAAATGTTTATTTTGTTGCTATAACTATACAGGGGAACACTTTAGTTGCCTGTTTTTATTTTTTTGACCATAGAATGGTTGCCATAGAATGATTATTTTGCTGTTCGCGATCCTTTTTCTTCTTCCTACACTTTGGAAGCTCCATTTAAATCAAAGACCGTAACACCGTGAACACTAAAATTCAGCGCAACTAGTAGAAAACTCTTCAAACAACCCACAACTTCCACAGTTCAGGCAATACCACATAATTTTTACTTCGATTTGTGGACATAAAACCTCGATAAAAGGGCACTGTCTGATTATTGTACGGGATTCGCGCTGCGTCTGCCCCACCAAATTCCACTACGGTGCATCTACTAATAGAAGAAGAATATTGACAATAGGTGCTGTGGAACATCCGCTGCGAAGCGTTTAAAGATGGGCGACAAAGGCCATCTGCTTTTTACGAAGGTGTGGATGCAAGCAATTCAATGTTAACTTGGATGCTACGGACATGAGAGATCAAGAATCATGGTTGACTAGAGCTGTCCTGGCTGTTTAGGGTGCTGTGGGGCATACCAAATCTGGTCATAGGTACTCTAAAGAGAATGAAAAGGAGTGGAGAAAGGTGACCACCGAGATGCTCAATGCCCAACGATATCGAGATCTGGTCCGACTGATTGGTCAAAGACCATGTAGGAACTTGAGCGGTTGTTATTTACACCTGGCCACGGCATGTTTGTTTCGTCTCTAATATGCACGCCCTCGACAAAGGCCTCGAAGCCATCAGTACGGAAGAAGACATCACCAACAACACAAAGTTTTCAATCAAAACAGCAAGCTACAAGCAACTATATTTGCTAAAAGCTAAATGAGCCATCACAAAGATCCAGCAGCACTTGGCTGTTCCTGCGGTTTTCTCAAGAAAAGAAGATGTCGATAGAGAAACCAACGAAGCCAAAAGAACACCCAAAGTTCAACTGCAATCAGTGGTTGCATCCACTAAAATAGTTTACGACTGTTCACGGTCGTTAACTCAACTCTAATCATCAGAGTTCAATTCAAAGTATTGTAGTTAAATTATTACTCAGTAAAATCAACTAGAGGGTGATTCAAAAGGCCGCGTCATTTTTAGTAAAAAAAATAATATTATGTACAACATTACTTGTAAGTAGTATTATATTTTATCATAATTTTTATATAAATAGAATAAAATGTTATTTATATAAAAATTATGATAAAATACAATACTACTTGAAAGTAATGTTGTCATAATATTTATTTTTGCTAAAATGACGCAGACCTTCCATTCACCCTGTCGAAACCTCACGCGCTATTGGGAAGACGATATTTAAATTGATTTGTTGCGTGTTGACCATTTGAATTAGCTGAACCCTGTCTTGCTCTTTCAGCGCTATACCAAAGGAGATGTGCAGGTCACTGTGTCTGGCACCAGCCCCCAGACTCGAACTCTGGAGCGCAGTCTACAGAAACGTCAGCCAGAGAAGAGCTGGCTGAAGAGGGAGGTCACGCAGACGGAGCAGCACTCAACTGAAGACGCTCTCCACGCCATGTAAGCACGGCTGTCTGTTCACCTTCTTTCCAGGCGATCACAATTGTTCTCCATGAAAATCCAAGACTTCACAACAAAATTGTCTCGACAAAAGTGGTAATACGTTATTAGAGATGTAAACATATGCCCATCTGAGGGGTTACAATGGAGCTTTGGAAGGCCACAGGCCACTGAATGGTCGTTTTTTCGTTTATCCAATTGGCCTAAAGTGCAGAGTACTGACATTTGTTGATGTTACAGGTAAGTAAACAAATGGCGTGGTCCTGCGTTCATTGGAAATGCATTTTCGTAAAAATAGTTTCATCGAAGCCCGAGAGAAGGCGGGAAAGTTGAATATGATGTGGAAAGATAGAAACATTACGAGGAGAGCTGAAGAAGAGAATCATGAAGGAACTGGTATGGTGCGGACATTGACAGAGTGTGACAGAAACTGGATTGAGGCTTTTAAAATGCGGTGCTGGAGGAAGATATCAAATGTATCCGGGAAAGAACATCGTTCCAATGTCTATGTGCCAGCGGAAATGGAGGTAACTAGAGAACTGATGGCTCGATTTTGTAAAAGGCAAACTCCAATACTTCGGTCACGTGACAAGAGGAAGTGCGGCTGACGCAGCGCTGAAGGCCTTAGAGGACAACATGGGGAAGGTAGAAGATATCAGGAAACAGTGGCTCGATAACATCAAAGAATGGACGGCCTCAACTACCGAGAATGCAAAGAATGGGCACAAAATCGTCAAGAATGGAGAATGTTTTTTAAATGGGCATTAGCCGCAGTCGAGGAAGGCCCAGTAGTAAGTAAGTAAATAAGTATTTTACATGATATTACTTGTAAGTAGTATTAAATTTAATCATAATTTTAATAAAAATAACATAAATGTCTTTATGAAACGAATTTCCAGTGAACGTAGGACCACACCTGACATTTTAGGAGGACCACTAGGTCGTCTGGAGCTCCCAAACGCTCCAACGGCGGCCCGTGAGAGGGACATATTTCTACCACTTCAGGGTGTCAAGGCTTCTGTATCTGATGACAAGAATGTCTTGTTGTGGGCTCCCTCGGTTTATAAGAAATAATGCCGAGAATACCAGAGTCTGCAGCGAAAACGAAGCTCCAATCTGTTACCCTTACCTGGGCATCAGAGCAGAATCAGTTTCCATCGAATTCATTAACATTGTCCACAGCTTCTTTTGAACTGACTGATTATATCGATTTTAGGCCGGGGAGTTTGGTGGTTTTGTTATGCAGTACTCCTCAAGGCATGATGCTAAGTCGTCGGTGGCACAAATGGTCCTTGTGAGGAATTTGCTTCGATCTATAAATACTTTAAATTCGCACTACCGATGTCTAAAAGAGTTAGAAACATTGTTTGAAAGTTTCAAATGATTTGGTTAAATGAAACCAATATTTTTGATAGTTTCTATTTTCCTATTTTATACATAAACTACAGGGGGGGCCAGAAGTAACCGTCGAACTTTAAAAACTCAAAAGTCAACTTTTCCATTACTATAAAAAACATTTT